>CAUYRH010134873.1:0-11158 GCA_963574655.1 Perodicticus potto | reverse complement strand
CAAATGAAACTCAGTTTAGCTGGATACAGGATCCTGGGTTGAAAGTTCTTTTGTTTTAGGAGATTAAAAGTCAATGACCATTCTCTTCTAGCTTGAAAGGTTTGATCAGAGAGATCTGCAGTTATTCTAATATTCTTCCCCTTGTAGGTAATCGATTTCTTACTTCTGGCTGCTTTCAGAATTTTCTCCTTCTTATTAACTTTAGTGAAGTTAATTATGATGTGCCTGGGGGATGTCTTATTTGGGTTGAGTCGTGCTGGGTTTCTGAAACTGTCATCTGAATTTCAGAATCTCTTGGCATGTGTGGAAAGTTCTCTTTCATAATCTCATAAGGAAGAGACTCAGTGCCCTGTGACACCACTTCATCGTTTTCAGGTATCCCTATAAGGTGAATATTGGTTTTCTTCAAGTTATCCCAGAGCTGTCTGAGAGAATGATCCGTTTTTGCCTTCCATTTCTCTTACTGTTTGGAAGTTTGGGAGCATTCAAAAGCTTTGTCTTCCACATCAGAAATCCTTTCTTCTGCTTGCTCCATTCTGTTACTGAGGGATTCTACTGTATTTCTCAGATCTTCGAGGGCTGCAACTTCTTGTCTCAATGTGTCAAAATCTTTGGTTATTTTGTCTTTGAATTCTTTGAATTCTTGAGACATCCTTTGGGTCATCTTTTGGATTACTGCTTGAAATTCTAATTCCATCTTTTCCTCCATTCCTCTGAACTTATTTACTATCTAGACCCTGAATTAGATTTCTAACATCGCAGCCATTTGCTTATGCAAGGGATGTTGTGCTGTACCTACCTTGTCATTCCCTGGGGGAGTTGATCTACTCTGATTATTCATATTGCCAGAGTTTTTCTGTTGATTCCACCTCATGATTATTTTTCACTGTTGCATATGACCGTCATCAGAGTTGGGGAGGTTTCTCTCCCAGATCAGACCCCAGTAGGATCACTGTCTTGTTGCTGGTTCTTTGTAGGGAGTGACCCTCTGTAGCTCCTCTGGGACTGCCCCACCCAGGGATTTCTGGCTGTGGAAGCAGCTCCAGAGTGCAGCATGCCCAGATCAAGCAGCTGGGCATGGGATGGGGCACCTGGTGGCCTTTGCAAAGGGAGCTGGTGCCTCCAGCAGTCTTTGGCTGGGAAGAGGTCTCCAGAGGGAGGGCAGCAGGCCTGGGGAATGGATCAGAGCCAGGTGGGGTCCTGGCGGGTGGCAGCCCAAGCCCAGGCAGGGCACAGATGAGCACCGCAAGGGAGTCTCGGCAGACTTCCTGCCCCCTGCTGACAGTGGGCCATGACCCTGTGGAGTGCCAATCAGACCGTGCAGGAGCCCCAGCAGACTTCCTTGCTGCTGCTGGCAGCGGGCCAAGGCCCAGCAGGGTGCCAATCCGGGCTGCTCAGGGTTCCTGGTGGAGTGGAGTTCCTGGCCGCTGTAGGCGGTGGGCCTGGGGCATGGATCAGAGCCTGGCGGGCCTAGGCCAGGCATGTCAGAGATTGGCACCAGTAGGGTGTCCCAGTGGACTTCCTGGCCGCTGCTCGCAGCAGGCTGCCAATCCCAGAGCTTCCACTTGATGGCAGAAATTTTTTCCAGTCCCCAAGTCATCAGGGGTGCTCCCCTCAGCTGAGGTATAGCTGCTCGTCTTTGCTTTCAAGATGTTGTCACTTTCAGTTTGGTCAGGCTGAACGTCACTTGTTCCTCTGCTTCCGGAGAGGGTGTCTGGGGAGGCATTTTGAAATTTCACATTTGTGTCTGGAACCCAAAAGTTGGAATTTCCTGTCGAAATGTAAGCATAACCTCTCACCCCCCCCCCCAGTATAACATATGCTGTTTTCCATAAGTTTGTTATGGTGTCATTGTAATAAACAGGTTGATTTAATGGGGGGGGGGAAGTGACCTTTATCCAATGTTTATGAGCTGGAATTTCATTTTTGTCATTCATATTCAAAAAGTTTCAATTATGAAGAGCTGAGTATAATCTATCTCTTGGGGTGATATTATAGTGTTCTCTCCCTCTTTTTTGTTTTAATAACATTTTTTTTTAAGGTTCAGTTTTGTCTTTCAATTATAGCTTGTCTTGTAATATTACCAGGAATTCTAGTAATATGTTTTATATTATGTAGTTTTAAAAAGGCTTGACATGTATTATAAATATAAGCAGAGCAATTATCTGCTTTTATAGTTAAAGGTTAGCCCATGACTGGAAATGCCTCTAATAAATGGGAAATTACAGCATCAGCTTTTTCAAGATGTCATTGCTGAATCCCATGAGAAGGTGAAATATATATCAACAGAATGATGAATATATTTTAATTTTCCAAATTCTTGAAATTGAGTAATATCCATTTGCCATAATTGATTAGATAACAATCCTCTAGGATTAACTCCAATAGGCAAATTTCGGGCTGTTAAAGGTTGACAAGTAGGGCAAGAACATATTATAGCTTTTGCAGTATGCCAAGAAATATCATGTCTTTTCTTTAAAGGTTGAGCATTAAAATGATGTATTGTATGTTCTTGCTGAGCAGTTAATACTGAACCTACTAATTGGTCAACAGCTTGATTACCCATGGAAATAGGTGCCAGTAAATTAGAATGAACCCTAACATGAGTAATATACGTGGGAAATGATCTATTTATAATTAATTGTTGAAGTGAGGAAAACAATAAAGTAAGTTCTTGGGTATTAGTAAAGAACAATTTCAATATTTTGAACTATATCAGTAGAACATAAAGTGTCTGAAACAATGTTAAGAGCCTGGTTAGGATAATCTGTTAAAAGTAAAATAATAGCAAATAATTCTGCTAATTCTGCTTTTTGTACAGACGCATAAGGGGATTGTTGTACGTTATGAGTATGAGGACCTAATTATCCAGATATTCCCATTTTATTTGCATCTGTATAAAATGTTTCTGCATCAGGAATTGGTTCTAATTTTACTATTTTAGGTAAAATCCAAGAAGTATTTTTAAGAAATTGGATTCTTTTATCCAGAGGAAAATGATTATCTATCACTCCAATATAATCTGATAATGCAGTTTGCCATTCCGTATTTAACATGAGCAAATCTGAAATTTGGCTGTTTGTTAGAGGAACAATGATTTTCTCAGGATCTTTCCCCATTAATTGTCTTAAACATTGTTTTCCTCTTAATATTATAAAAACCATTTTTTGGATATAAGGTTTCATCCTTTTGGATGCTTTGTTAAGTAAAAAGCACCACTCAACAAAAGCTTTTTCTTCTACAATTAATCCTGTAGGGGAATGTATTGATGGATACACATAGATGTAAAAATTATTATTTTGAGAAATGTGATTTAGTTGAGCATCCTGAATATGTTCTTCAATCCATTGTAGTTCCTTTTCAGCTTCAGGAGTAAGCTGTCCATTTTCCTTCCAAAATGGAAAACAAATTAAGAAGAGAATAAGTGGGGATTCCTAAGGTTGGTCTTATCCAGTTAATATCTTCTAATAATTTTTGAAAATCATTTAAAGTTCAAAGAGAATCTCTTCTAATTTGCACCTTTTGAGGGATAATATTTTGAGCAGTAATACGATAACCCAATATTCCCAAGGTTCTTGAGTTTGTACCTTGTCTTCTGCTAATTGAAGACCATATTCCTTAAATTTGGAACATGCTAATTGACATAATTTCTGTAATTTATTAAAATCTGGATGTGCCAATAAAATATCATCCATATGATGTAGACATACAATTTCTGGGTAAGAATTTCTAAGTTCTTCCAAAGGCTGATCTGCAAAAAGTTGACAAAAAGTGGGGCTATTAAGCACATCTTGAGGCAAAACTTTCCAATGGAATCTGCGAGTAGGTTTTTCATTATTTAAAGAAGGGACAGTAAAAGCAAAACGTCTGCATCTTTTGGGTGTAAATGAATATTTAAAAAGCAATCTTTTAAATTAATAATAATGATAGGATAATGTTTTGGTATTAAAGTAGGGTTTGGAATTCCAGGTTGTAAAGAACCCATTGGTTGAATAACCACATTAATTTTCCTTAAATCTGTTAACATTCTCTATTTACCTGATTTCTTTTTAATTACAAAAATTGGAGAATTCCAAGGACTTGTTGATGACTCAATGCGTCCTGCCTGTAGTTGTTTATTGATTAATTGATGCAGCGCTTTTAACTCTTCTAATGGAAGGGGCCACTGCTCCACCCAAACTGGTTTATCCATTTTCCATTGCAAGGAAAGGGTGAAGGAGGCCCCGAGGAAAAATCCTCCAATAATGAAGGAAGTCCTAGGCCTGTTTTGTCATGACTAACTCAGGTTACTTCAGATTTTTGTGGGGGTCAGATCGAGTTGGATCATATCCCATGTTGAGCATAATGTTTTTAGCAGCTTTTGAAATTATGGGGATGGTAAGCATAGCTCCCCACTGTTGTAACAAGTTTCAGCCCCATAAGGTAACAGCAATGGGTATAATATGGTGCGAATACAAGCTGTCTGTCCTTCTGGGCCTTGGCAAGATAAATTAAAAGTACTTTGTTCAATATTAGTCATGGTTCCAATGCCAATAAAAGTACCTTTCACAGGGGCTTTTGGCCAATGTTCAGGCCACATGTGAAAAAGCAATGACAGAAACATCTGATCCTATATCTATGAGCCCCATAATTTGAATATGTTTCTCAAATGTTACTTTACATTGAGGACAAGTATCATTTAGAAAAGTATGCCAAAAAACATGCTTTCCTGTAGTTACAAAACCACCTTCTTTTGTAATAGGAGCGATTTTGTCTTTATGACATGGTAAAATTAATATTTGAGCCACACGATGACCTGTGAACAATTGGATATTTTTGGTGGCTGAAGCCATTATTAGGATTTCACTGTTGTAATCCTCATCAGTTATACCTGGATGAACACAAAGTCCTTCCATAGTGAAACTGCTTCTTCCTAATATTTATCCTACCATACTGGGAGGTATTGTACCATAAATTCTGGTAGGTAATTTTTTAGGAGATTCTCCACTGTTGATATTAACATCTGTTAATATAGGGAGATCCAAAGCCACACTTCCTTGAGTAGTGTGAAATAAATCTTGGACATAAATTTTGGTAACAGGGTTTAATTATGATTCATTTGACTGTGAGCCTGGCCATTGCTCACTGAAAACTGCTGGAGAAGGGAGCTTGAATTATTGGTCTGGAGGCTTCAAGCTAGCCCTGCATTGGAGTTTCCCTGGTTCTGAGTGGATGCTAAAATATTTCCATCTTTGTCTTTAATTGAACGGCACTCATTAGTCCAGTGTCTGCCTTTACCACACTGGCATAATTGCCTGGTGACCTGGCCTCTGTTTTAGTTTCGGTTTTGCCTTTTCGGCATTCTTTTCTGATCTGACCGGTTTCCACAATTGTAACACTTTGGTTTTGCACCACCTTTTTGTATGGCTGATGCCAATAAGTTAGCTTGTAAAGTACCTGATCCTACTTTGTGACA
This sequence comes from Perodicticus potto, assembly GCA_963574655.1. NCBI lineage: Eukaryota > Metazoa > Chordata > Mammalia > Primates > Lorisidae > Perodicticus > Perodicticus potto. The sequence goes on along the minus strand of CAUYRH010134873.1, from coordinate 5,703 downwards.
AACACAAACATAATGATGAATGGTGACATTATCCTGATTTTTAAGACCTGCCATGGCCTTTTTGCAATCAACATTTGCATTTTCAGAAGCCAATTGCGGCAGTAACATTCTCTGTCCGTCCTCACCAGGGATGGATTTATCAATGGCAGATAGTAAGTGAGCAATGAAATCCGTATAAGGTTCATTATTCCCCTGAAATATCTTTGTGAAAAATTGCTTAACCTGTCCTTTTTCATCAAGATGGAGCCAAGCAGTATAGCAAATGTCTCTAATTTGGGCTAATACTTCATTAGGAAAATGTGCTTGAGCATTGATATTCTCAAACTGTCCAGTCCCTATTAATTGTTCAAAATCAAAGCCATGATGGCGAGCCTATTTTTTCACCTCTTCTGACCACCAAAATTTAAATTGGGTAAATTGTCTTGGAATTAGAGTAATTTGAGCCAGAGTATCCCAATCAATAGGAATGAGCAAATGATCTCTGCAATAGGATCTTAAGATCCCCCAAACATATGGTGATGTAGGGCCATAAGTATGGACTGTCTCCTTAAGATATCTTAAAAAATCTTATTTCAACACTAACATAAGTATTTTGGACTTGTCCTGTGGCATTCATCTCTCCTCAGTATGGAAAAGTTAAAACCTTAGTTACTGAAGGCTCATCAACCTGTGGGTGTGGCACAACATTTTGTATGATATTGAAGGTTGCTGGGTCAACAGGAAAATGAAGTTAAGTAACAAAACAAGAATCTGAAGCATTTGGCCACACCACATAACATACCGGTTCCAAATGAGGAGCGGTAGAGTTTACAGGCCCATCTTTTAACTTTGGAAAAGATTTTTTGTATCTTCCAAGAGTTTTCTTAGGAGTTTCTGAGTAACGTTTCTCAATGCCCTGTAAATGCTGTGTTAACTGAGCTAATTGTTTTCAGAGAGCATTAACCCTTAACTGCCTCCTAATTTTAGCAGCTTCGTCATTGTCAGAGTTAGTAATAGTATGGTCAGAATCACGTTCCAACTGATCTTTGTCTGAATGTTTCTTTATCAGGACCTTTTTCAGGCTCATTATACATAGGCTCTTCAGTACTAGGTCCTTTTGCAGGAGGAGGAAGAGGGAGCTCCTCATTCTCAAACCCTTCTGCATCAGAACTAGATTGTAAAGGTTCTAAAGCTACTATGACTAAATGATAAGCAGCCCAAATATCTCTACTTATAAATTCCCCTCTCTGGTGTGCTCTCCTAAGAGCTTTACCTACACCCTTCCAAACTTTTAAATTTAACTGATTTTTCTTTTCTGGAGTAAACCAATAATAGTGCTTAGCAACCACCTGAAACAAACCTTGCAAAGTTTTAGTTTTAACAGTAGTACCAGTAGTTTTTAATAAATCCACATACTGATCTTGCAAAGATTGAGAATTCCCCATTTTTTCTTTTTCTTATACCACAGGTCTCATGTACTCACAGCACAATCATTTACCTTCTGGTTTCAAAGTACCAGGCTTACCTTAAGTTGTCTGTCGCAGAGCAGGAAGGCAATTTCGAGGAAGTGGGCGCCTGTTGCTGTCCTCACAAAGCACATCCTGCTGACTGGGCCAGGGTGTGTGAGGTGATTGTGAGCAGTGTCGCAGAGTCCTGCAGTTGAAATTGTCTAAAAGAAAAGGAAAGTCACCCCTCTCTTTGGCATGTGACAAAAAAAATCTTTATTTTACCTCAACTTATATAGGCAGTACTGCATGTACACATCATAAATCAATAATCTAGTAGCTCAAACCCAAAGACCCAGGCCCTAACCACCTGGCGTCAGGATGTCTACTGCTAAGCCAATAACAACACTTCTAACCTTATCTAAAGTTGTACTTATGCTAAGTAATTAGAAGTAAAATACCATAAAAACCAGAACTCCCGAAATCAAACGGATACAATGCAGAACTCCGGGGGACCAAACGGCTACAATGCTTGACCTTTAACAGACCATCTGGAGGCAGTCAATATCTTTAGGGAGTTGTTTGGAAATTCCTGAGATATACAGAGCTTGCCATCAAGCTCTGCCTCTGTGCTCAAGCCAAGAGTCAGCAGGCTCTGTCTGCTACGTGACCAGGCCTGTAACAACAATGGAGTGCTAGCTAGGTTTTTCATTTCGTCTCCCAAAGACTTTTTTTTTTATTTTAATTTTTTTGCAGTTTTTGGCTGGGGCTGGGTTTGAACCTGCTACCTCCAGCATATGGGGCCTGCGCCCTACTCCTTTGAGCCACAGGTGCCACTTTCCCAAAGACTTTTAACTTACTCTCACAGAAATAATCTGTATAAAAGTCTTACATATTGACTTTTTGCCTATATTCAAGGGTTTCCTTTTCTTCACATTCCTCACCAACACTTCTGTCTTGTCTTTTTGATGATAGCCATCCTTAGAGATACAAGATGATATCTAATTGTGATTTCAGTTTGCATTTCCTTGTTTATTTTTTTTCAGATACCTGTTGGCTGTTTCTATGTCTTCTTTTGAAAAATTTCTGTTCAGGCCCTTTATTCACAAAACTATCTTCTTAAGGCTTAAAAATAAATTGACAATGTCAGTTATAGACCATAGTTTTTAGTTTAGAAATCTGGGAATCACTGAGTAAATCTGTAGGCAAGTTTAATAATATTTTTCTGACAGTTTCTTTGAGCTTGTTTTGGAGGCTTGCCTTTTCATGGGTATTGGCTTGTTATTTTTCAAAATGACCCATGTCAGAGATGATGAGAGTGATGCCATTTTTTAATAGCTTGGTGGGTTTAGCATCTTGGACTATGATAGGGATATCCAGAGGATGTTTCATTTTCACCTCACTAGTGGTAACTAGTAACCGATCTTCCTCCTTCATATCCTTTAATATTTCATTAAAATATCTTCTCCATCTCTTTCATCTACAGAATTCAAATTTTTTTTCATTGGTTGTTGAAGAGCACTGATTGTGCATTTCTTTGTATAAAACATCAAATAAGGTAATGTGGATAATGACAGAAATGAAACATACGGCTTTTGTTTCCTATAAGCATATAAGGACAGAACATACACAAAGACATAGTGATAGAAACATAAATCCTGTAGCTTGCAGGCAAGCCACCACCTTGAAGATCATAGTCTATCAGTTAGTAGCTCTGTCATAGAGTGCTTCCTTCCTGATTGTTCTGGCAGAAGTTTCTGAAGAGCTTCAATATCCAAAATTGTGTCCCACCAGTGTTAACATCACTGGGGACCTTATAAGCCACACCCTAGACTTACTAGATCAGAAGTGTCATTTTAAAAGATTTGCAGGTGATTCAAATGCACAATATCTCAGGGAAGCGCTGCAGCAGAGGATTCTGATATAGCTTATTTAGCTCAGGTGCCTATTGGAACTAATCACTCTGGCCAGGGATATCCAGAACATACTGAGTGCTCAATCCTGGGTCATACATTCCCTATTTCCAAGCACATTGGGGATAGGATTGGTTTGTGGATTGGGTTTACTACAGGAAAGAAGTGTTCTATAGTAAAGGGGAAGGGAAGCTTTGCAATAACAATAGGTTTCTATAAAACTTATTTCCTCTTTTATGTCTTTACTCACGTTAATATTAGACTAGCTGTTCACTAGTCCCTTCACTTTTGGTTATTTCATCCCATTTCCTGGCTGTGTGTGTGTGTGTGTGTGTGTTCTACTTCCCGTCTCCCCCACCCGTCAATGCCATCTGTCTACCTGACCTAGATAACAGAGGTTCTTCCTTCTTCCACAGCATGGTTCTCTTGTCTCTTCTCAGATAGTCACATTTTTCAAATACATATTAATGCATTAGGCATAAGCACACGTGCTGCTGCCTAAGTCTGACTTCATTACATTACACTCTTGATAGGGCAGTGTGTGTCCCCCACTGCCTTTCATTTTGTCACTAAAGCATTAATCCTTGGAGTCATGCCTTGTTAAGCTGAGAACTGTCTGTTAAAATGCATTTGTGTTTACTAGAGGAAGTCATAATTTTAGCCTTCAGGAATTATAACTCAATTAGAATTTTTTGCATACAGAGAACAAAAGATGTTATAATCCTTTACTGTTATTATTTATTCTGATGCTCAAATGAAATTTCACTGATTTCTCAAGCTGGGTCCTGTAGTCTTTTGGTATCATTCTTTGAGTACTTCCTTACTTTCTGACACACCAAGATGTTCCAGGCTCATCTTGTACTTCTACAGTCCTGGCTCTGGAATCAGCCATTTCTCTAAGGAGTTCTAATTTCCTTTAGTGGAGAATGGTATTGAGAAACTGAGATTTGCATGCTAGTTGTGTTCACAGTTATTGAGGTATTGTTTCTAGGCTGTCTTAGTGGAAAGAATTAGAAAGTGTATGTGTGTGTGTTTATCTACCTATGTATATTAAAAACTATGTGATAAGGTTTTAGCTCTAAGATGAATAAATTCAGAAAATTTAATGTACAGCATGGTAACTATAATTAACAATAGTGTATATGAGGAATTTGCTAAGAAAATAGATCTAAATGTTTTCAACATGCACACATACATAAATAGTAATATATGAGGTGATGGGTATGTGATCAATTTACAGTGCATCATGTATGTATATCAAAACACCACATTGTATACCTTAAGTACAGTTTTTGTGTGTCAAAAAATAAATAGAAATCACTTTTCTTTCCTACCAAAAGCCACCCAAAACCCAATAAATTCAAACCAAAATAAACAAAAAAAACCTAACTTTGGCTTCATACTGGTATCTTTTTTTTATTATTATTAAATCATAGCTGTGTACATTAATGCAATCATGGGGTACACTGTGCTCATTTTATATATGATTTGAAATGTTTTCATCAAACTGGTTAACATAGCATTCACAGCATTTTCTTAATTATTGTGTTAAGACATTTATATTCTACACCTAGTAAATTTCACATGTACCCTTGTAAGATGCACCATAGGTGTGATCCCACCAATTACTCTCCCTACACCTACCTTCTCCCCTCTTCTCCCGTTTCTCTTTCTTCTTGAACTATAATTGGGTTATAGCTTTCTTATGAAAGCTATAAATTGGTTTTATAGCAAGACTGAGTACATTGAATATGTTTTCTTCCATTCTTGAGATACTTTGATAAGAAGAATATGTTCCAGCTCCATCCATGTAAACATGTAAGAGGTAAGGTCTCCATCTTTTTTTAAGGCTGCATAATATTCCATGGTGTACATATACCACAATTTATTGATCCATTCATGGGTCGATGGGCACTTGGGCTTCTTCCATAACTTAGCAGTTATGAATTGGGCTACAATAAACATTCTGGTACATATATCAGAAAATAAAAATGTGAAAATGTTATTTTTGGTCTTCTGAATATATACCTAATAGAGGAATTGTAGGATTGAATGGCAGGTTTATTTTTAGATCTCTAAGTGTTCTCCAAACATCTTTCCAAAAGGGACATATTAGTTTGCATTACCACTAACAGTGAAGAAGTGTTCCCTTTTCTCCACATCCACACCAGCATCTCTGGTTTTGGGATTTTTTGATGTGGGCTAATCTTACTGGAGTTAGATGATATCTCAAAGTAGTTTTGATTTGTGTTTCTCTGATGATTAAGGATGATGAGCATTTTTTCATATGTCTGTAGGCCATGTGCACAGGCCCTCTGTTTTCAATGGCTAGACAATGTGAAGTGAGGTCCTGTGAGATATGCAAA
>CAUYRH010134869.1:0-17650 GCA_963574655.1 Perodicticus potto | reverse complement strand
AAGACTTATTATTATTATTTTTTTTTTGAGACAGAGCCTCAAGCTGTCACCCTGGATAGAGTGCTGTTGCATCACAGCTCACAGCAACCTCCAATTCCTGGGCTCAAGCGAGTCTCTTGCCTCCACCTCCCAAGTAGCTGGAACTACAGACGCCCACCACAACACCCAGCCATTTTTGGGTTGCAGCCGTCATTGTTGTTTGGCGGGCCGGAGCTTGATTCGAACCTGACAGCTCAGGTGTACGTGGCTGGCGCCTTAGCCTGTTGAGCCACAGGCGCCGAGCCAAAAGTTAAGAGTTATATTATGTGGTATCTAAATACGATGAAACATCTGAAATTATTAAAATTATTGGAAGTTACTTGCTTTTTGTAGAGAAATACCCCCAAAGAAGGCAAAATAATGGCAAAAACAGTTCAGTTGAAATGTTTAGCACATTTCAGTACAAAGGGAACATCAGTAGTATTAACCAATTATCATATTGTTCTCTGAGTACAAAAAGAAAAACCAGTGCTATCAACCAATTACCATACTTATGTCAAATACCTTGGCAACCATGGAAAAATATTTTTCAATTATAAAAGTGTCGTTACTGATATAAAAAAAATTCAAATTCATTAATATAGAAGGAAGTTTTGGAAAAGATGTACAGAATTTTATCAGAAATTCAGGAATAAGAACATTCTGGTGAAACCTCTGGTTGACATTCCTACAACACTCCTAAGTGAAATTCTTCCTTCTCACTCAGGTCTACACCTATCAGAGAACTCTTTACTCATTATAATGTTCCAGTTTTAATTTTCTTTTAAAAAATACTTATACTCCAAATCTAGTTGTTGTCTGCATGACATTAAATGTGTGTAATCTTTGTCTTTAACTCAAAGCCCTAATATGTGATATTGATATCTAAGAGTATTTGTGGGTGAGCCAAAGCACTTTCTTGAATAGAGCCTGCTCATTATAATTTATTCATTCATTTGCTGGTTTGTTATGCAAACCAAAAAATTGTACCTGCGTAGTCTCTGGGTGAGTTCTTGTCATTCACTACAATCCTAAACAACATGTCTTCTAAAATGTGTGAGTCTGTGTTGCGTCTCTGAGGGGTTACGATTTAGGCTCTGCTGGCTTGGTCTGAGGAGACTGTCACATATTGCCACACTCTAGTTTACAATACAAAGTGAACAATTATTTATTTAATCTTTACTTGGCTTTCACTGTTGGAGACAGACATCTGACTCATGAAATCAATTCTGATATGAGATTATACTTTACTCCTCTGAGTTTTACACATTAGATTACTCTGGGTTCACTATGCCATATGTTTAAGGGACCAAAAATCTTATTTAGGTTATACAGTTTCTTTCTCAGGGTCTGTGGGGGACTGGTTCCAGGACCCCTCACAGATACCAAACTTCAAGGATGCTGAAGTACCTTATACAAAATGAAATACGATTTGTGTATGACTTACACATATCCTCTTATATATTTCAAATCATCTCTGGATTATTTAAACATGGAATACCAAATGCAATGCCTACAATATAAGAACTAATACAACTGCTTCATTCATGTAGATTCACTGTAGCATCCACACACAATAATTTCATGCTTAGGTTTTTGGAATTTTGTGGATTCCCCCATTTTTTTTTTTTTTTTTTGAGACAGAATCTCACTTTGTCACCTCTTGTGCACAATAAATTCATGCTTAGGTTTTTGGAATTTTGTGGATTCCCCTTACCTCTTGCGTCAGTCTCCCAAGTAGCTGGAGCTGTAGGTGAGTCAAAACACTTCCTTGAATAGAACCACAACACCCAGCTAATTTTTCTATTTTTAGTAGAGACGGGGTCTCACTCTTGCTCAGGCTGGCCTCAAAATCCTGAGCTCAAGCAATCTACCCACCTTGGCCTCTCAGACTGCTAGGATTTCAGGCCTGAGACACTATGCCCAGCCTTTTGCAAATATTTTTAATCTGTGATCGTTTGAATCCACAGATACAGAACCCAATGACACAGAGGGCCAATTATAATAACATGCTTGAGGCAGTTTCTTTCCTAGGATACACATGTATTGAAATGTTCTAATAAAGTTTAGAGGTTTCTTATAATGGCAAGGCATAATAACAAGTAGATAATAGCCATTAATTTAAAAAATCAATATAAGTAAGAAGTTACTTAAAAGTAGAAGAAATATTTAATCTCAAAAACTGTAACAGGAAAGAGTAATAATGACAAATTAATAATTTCCTAGATGAAAATCAAAACTCAACTGTTCCCTTTGGAATTGGCAAAAAAAAAAAAAAACACAAATACAGTACCTGACTTGCTTATCTGCAGTTTCACTTTCTAAGATTTTAGTTATCTGAAGTCAATCACATTCTAAGCATGTTACATGAAAATTCCAGAAATAAACAGTTCCCAAGTTTCCAAATGTAGGCCATTCTGAGTAGGAAGATGAGATTTTGCTCTGTTCTCTGGATGTGCATAATTCCCTTCTCCAGTGCTATCTATACTGTGTACACTGCTCACCCATTAGTTGCGTAGCAGCTGCCTCAGTTTCCTGGTATCATGACGTTTGTGTCCAAACAACTTACTTTATTTAATAGTGGCTCCAAAGCACAAGAGTAGTGATGCCAACAATTAGAATACGGGGATGAAAAGCAATAAAGTGCCTCCTTTAAATGAAAAGGTTGAAATTTCTCAACTTAGTAAGAAAACAAGAAATAATCATATGTTGCCAAAATACATAGTAAGAATGAATCTTCTGTCTTTGAAATAATGAAGAAGGAAAGAGATGTGTGGGTAGTGAATACAGCATTTGGTACTATCTGTATTTTCAGGCACCCGCTGGGGTTCCTGGAACGTATCTCCTGCAGATGAAGAGGAACTAGGGAATCAGAGACCAGAAGAGCTGAAGACTTATCATCTAAAAGTGCCAGAGACTATGATATTTTTGACTTGGAAAAAAAAAAACAATTACGAATTTGAAAGGAAAAGTTAACATCCAGAGAAACACAGAAGGGGTCATTCCTAAATTCCAAATATAAATTGCACATGAACACGATTGACAGCTGAACTATGCGTGTGTAAAGGAAACTGCTAGAGGCAAAGCAGAAACAAAAACAAAAGTGGAAACACAACGGGAAGAGAGAAGAAAAATATATATTTTGAAAGATAAATCAGTGAATTTAGTAGATCCATAAAATTATCTTATTTGAAGGATGGAAAAGATAAAAATGATAATCAACAAAATCTCAGAAGCCTGTGGGATAATATGCACCAAACTAAAATATGTTCAAATAATTTCCTGAAGTTGAGAGGAGGAAGAAAAAGGTAGAAAAAAATACTTGAAGGATTAATAACTGAAAAATTCCCATTCACTCATTTGCAGATTCAAGAAGCTCAACAAACCGCAAGCAGGATAAATGCAAAAATCCACTTCCAGCCACATCATAGTGAAATTGCTGAAAGGCAAAGAGAAATACATATTTATGAAAGCAACCAAAGGAAACAAACAAACAGAAGAATAAAATTAACAGATGTCATCATACCAGCAACCATGTGATACAGTTTGTTTTGTTTGACCCCTCCAAATTTCATGTTAAAATTTTATCCCCCATGTTGGAGGTGAAACTTACTGAGAATTGTCTGGTTCATGGGGACAGATCCTTCATGAATAGATAAAACCCTTCTCTGGGGTGGTGTTGAGTAACCTCTGACTCTATTAGAGCCTGTGAGAACTGGTTGTTAAAAGTAGCCTGGTGCCTCCCTTCTCTTTCCTTGGAAGGGATCTTTGCACAAGCCTGCTCCTCTTCCCCTGCTGTCTTGAGTGGAAGCAGTCTGAGGTGCTCCCCAGATGCAGACACTGTACATTGCTTCTTGTACAGACTATACACCATGAGTCAAATAAACCCTTTTTCTTTATAAATTAAGCATCCTCAGATATTCCTTTATAGCAACGCAATGATACTATTAAAGCTAGACAACATTTGAATGACTTATACAAAAAGATAAAGGAAAAATAAAAATCTGTAAAGACTTCTATATTCTGCAGGTTATCTTTCAAAGTAAGGACGAATAAGGTCAGATGCCGTGGTTTGCACCTGTAATACTAGCCCTCTGGGGGAGTGGATTGCCTGAACTCACAGGTTTGAGAACAATCTGAGCCAGAGCGTGATCTTGTCTCTAAAAATAGCCAGACATTTTGGCCAGTGCCTATGGTCCCAGCTACTTTGGAGGAGGCTGAAGCAAGAGAATCACTTAAGCTCAGGGATTTGAGGTTGCTGTGAGCTGTGATGCCTTGGTACTCTACCAAGGGGGACAAAGTAGGATTCTGTCTGAAAAAAAAAAGGGGGACAAATAAGGCCATTTTTAAATAAACAAAGGGTAAAAGAATTATTTTTGTAAATACATTGCCGTGATAAGAAATTCTGATGAAAATCTTTCAGTCAAAAATTATTGGAAATATTTTTAGTGTAGTGGATAAATTCTATGTGTATACACACACATTTGTCAAAACTCATCAAATTGTATCACAATGTTATTATATGTAAATTATGTCTAAATAAAATAAATCCTGTGGTGATAAGGGCCTTCAGATGTGTGCTACAGGTTAGAGTTTATGATGTGGTTCTTACTGTGCAGTAAGAAAATAATTTAGCATCAATATCTACACCATTATACTTCTTACCACACTGATGAAATCTATAATAAAGTTTATTTTGGAGTATTTATTATATCAGAGTGCCAATAATGAGAGTTCAGCAAGATTGCAAGTAGGATAGTAACAAGTATTTGGATAAATGACATTTCTTTAGGTAAGATACTTTCAATTTAAAATCATTTTGCCTGAAAATTTGAGACAGATAAGTAGTTAATCTTTTAAAAGTAGTGGAAGAACAATTTATCAGGTTGTTTCATAACTGGATAAATTAAATACACAGTTGAATGGAGAAAGTTTTCCTTAGCTTGCATTCAGAACAGAAAGCTAAAACTGAAAGCTTTAAAACTTATTTATAAAACTGGTAATATAATAGTAAAATAAGAGGAATTGAAAAAATTAAATCCTGAGATTCATCTGTGAACAACAGAATAAAGAGAAAGAATTACTCTAGTTTTTAAGGAATTCAACTTTCTTAATCGATGGATAAGCCTAGTATGAAGAAAAATACAGAAATTAAAAATAAAGTTTAAATGTTTATATTAATACTTTTTATCCTGTATAATTCATTTGTTGGTCATTGCCAATATTTAAAAATGGTTGAAGCATTTAAAAGGATCTTATATATTACTCATCAAAAGTTTAAAACATTAATTGTGTAATCAATATTCATAAGCTTGGAAAAAAAATCTAAGTTTCTGAAATTGTACTTTTTAACTCTAGGCTTGTGTCTATTGAGAAAAGCTATTTTTTATCCACATGTAGTGGATTGCTGTCCATGCACCTAACTATTTATTGTGGAAAACATAAAAAACAAAGCGGGGAGAGAGAGATGTTTAATCATGATGAGAAGAATACACTTTCATTGTCTTTTCTTTTATACCAGACATTGTTCAAGGTCATCTGTGTTTATTAACTTCTTCGGTCCTTGGTCCTCGCCTGTGACTGACCATCTTTGCAAATGTAGAACTGTGAAAAAGGCAAGTTAGGAGACACACTCAAGTGGCATAGACATTTCATTAGACCAAATTATATCAGTGTCGAGATAAATGGCCTAAGGACCACAGCTTTAAATGAATTCAAAAAGGCATTTAAAACACTACCACCACTCCTAGTAACAGATGAGTCTTATGTGCCAGCAATGTTGATGAGAAATATTAATTAAATAAGTTAGTTTCTCCACAATAAAATGTAAAGAAGTCATGATAATGTTAATATACAGATTCTATAAAAAAGTAATTATGAGAACAATTAAATTTTAATGCTTCCATGAATTCCTCATTTTCACATTTACTGTGGAGCTCTGTTTTAAAGTATGCTCCAAATCTTTCTCCTTTATTTAGCTCTGGTCATGAGAATTTATGTTCAAATAAAAAAATAATTGGGCTCAAAGAAAAATAGCATTTTGAGATAGAAGCCAAAAATAATCATTTTTTTGAATCAATGCCCTCTAAGTTGAAAAGCAAAAGTACTTAATTAAGACTTGAAACTTCTTTTGATACGATGTACAAAAAGCAATTTCTCTTGTTCTAGAATAAATATATATTGAGTCTTTCCCCTCTGGCCAATACACTGAGTCTAGGTTAAATACAATCAAGTTAAAATATATGGAAAAACAGGTTGGCACCTATAGCTCACATAGCTAAGGCACCAGCCACATACACCGGAGCTGGCAGGTTTGAATCCAGCCCGGGCCTGCCAAAGAACAATGACAGCTACCACCAGAAAATGGCCGGCTGTTGTGGCGGGCGCCTGTAGTCCCAGTTATTTGGGAGGCCGAGACAAGAGATTGCTTGAGCCCAGGAGTTTCAGGTTGCTATGAGCTGTGATGCCACAGTTCTCTACTGAGAATGGATGACAGCTTGAGGCTCTGTGTCAAAAAAAAAAAAAAATAAATATATGGAAATGTGCAGTTTAAGGTTTTTAATAACTAATCTTTCTCTCTCAGGAATGAATGTGTTTGTCATAGATCTTCCCAGCCTGAGAGATGAGGCAAATGTACCAAGATGTTGGAAATATTGTTAAAACAGTGGTAAGTCACAAAACAGGGAAACCAAAGGAAAAAGGGCAGTTTTGAGTTGGAAAAGTGAGTGGGGATAGTTGAATTCATCTCTACCCTTCTTCTTAGTGAAAGGTGTATTGGTTTATGCTTGGGGGCTGGAAAAGGGAGTCAGGGAAAGAACATTAACAGATTTGTTTGTTTTTCAGCTTTTCTTTTTTTTTTAAATAAATCATTTATACATAGATCATGAATACATTTATGCCATTATGGGATTCAGTGTGTGATTATTTGTACAATTTGGAGTGCTTACATCCTACTAATCAACATAGCCTTCACCTCATTTACCCAATTATAGCCTTAAGATATTTGTGTTCTACACCTGATAGATTAACGGATTACTTTAATCACTATATAGTGTGTTAGCAAAGTCAGTCAACAAGGAAGCAGAGAGGCCCCAGGTTATGAACACCTCGAACTAACACAAGCCCTCTCTGGAGCATTGCACCTCTGCATCCAGGCTCAAAGAATTCCCAGAATGAATCATTGCCATCATGTGCTTACAACTTCTGAAAACAATCTTGAAATACTTAATTAAAACAAGTCTACCATCCTTAACCTCCAGGGCAATTTACTTTAAATCTTTAGTTATTTCTTCTAATATTTACTTTCATCTTCATAAAAGTATACAAAGTAATATATTTATTATACAGTTTTTTGTAGATTAGACTTTATGGCTTGATTATCATGCGAAAAGAAGAGAGTTATAGATTTTTGTCTGCCTCCTTCACCCAAGAGCATTTTCGTTCATACACATTAAAACAAAATCAAAACATTATTCCCGTAGTTAGATCTGTGATCATAGGCTTAGAAAATTGTTAAGAAAAAGAAATAAATTTGTTAAGCTATTAATAAAACACAAATACACTTAAAAGAAAACAAAAAATTAACACAACAAAACAAAAACAAAACAAATAAACAAGCAAACATGTACATTCCCTAGCTCCAATCTCACGTTATGGTACAATTGAATAAAAATTTCAATTAATTCTAAACTTTAGAGTTTTTAAATTATGACTATTGTAACTGTATCTACTATCTACACTTGAGCCTCATGGTTTATATTTGTAATGAAAGCACTGCTCTTTCTCCCCAGTTGAAGTAAATTTTTATGTGATCTTTTCAGTAGCTCTGTTTTTTCTTCTATAAATCTATCAGTAATTTATATTCAGAGATACAAAATTCCCTTGCGCACTGAAGTGCCTCACGTCATATATCTACCCCTTTTTCTGGGGGACACCCTCTTCCTTGCATGCTTAATCCCTTGGGCTCACTGTTTGTTAGTTCTGCTGTGTACTTACGGGCCTGCTCCTTAGTTTTAGCAACACATTGAATTACCTCCTTTGCTGTCTTTCTGAGTAAAATTTCATGATCCTTGGTTCACCTGTCCTTATTTTTTATTTATTTATTTATTTATTTATTTATTTTGAGACAGAGCCTCAAGCTGTCACCCTGGATAGAGTGCCGTAGCATCACAACTCACAGCAACCTCCAACTCCCAGGCTCAAGTGAGGTTCCTGCCTCTGCCTCCCAAGTAGCTGGGACTACAGGCGCCCGCCACAATGCCTGGCTATTTTTTTTTGGTTGCAGCCGTCATTGTTGCTTGGTGGGCCCAGGCTGGATTCGAACCTGCCAACTCAGGTGTATGTGGCTGGCACCTTACCCACTTGAGCCACAGGTGCCAAGCCCTGTTCTTATTACTATTATACTAACTTATTCCTTTTTTATGGGGGGGGGGAGGTTACTGAGTTCTCCAGTATCATGCTAAGAAAGTATACGTTGCATTCAATTTTTGTAATGCCCCCTAGTCTGAAAATGTCTTTATTTTTAGGCAATTTATGAAAGGGAAAAGCGAATTGACTAATAAGCACATGAAAATATTTCAGCTTCATCAGCAATGCAGAGAAGCACATTGCATCCAAATCCCGTAGCCTGGGAGTAGGGATATTTCATGACAGGGATGGTTTGGGAGATGCCAGGACACGTCCGTGGACAATCTATCTGGGATCATTGATAACACAGTTCCAAGGCTCGTGTTATTCACTGATGATTACATTTTTAAGCCACAGTACATTTTTATTTGAACTTTGTCAGGTAGAGTGCTAGGCTATTCATTAAGGAGTAATTTCCATGTATTAAATAAAAAGTAATACCTCCGGCTTACCATCACCCCAAAGGTGAACAAAGTTTGGTCTTTTTATATTTGTGAAAAGCAATGGGACTGTTTCTATAAAGTAGAATTTTATTTAGGAAAAAACATAAATACGTATACGGAGGGTGGTGGGTTCAAACCCGACCTTGGCTGAACTGCAAAACAGAAAAATAGCCGGGCGTTGCAGCGGGCGCCTGTAGTCCCAGCTACTCGGGAGGCTGAGGCAAGAGAATCGCGGAAGCCCAGGAGTTGGAGGTTGCTGTGAGCTGTGTGACACCACGGCACTCCACCAAGGGCAGTAAGTGAAACTCTGCCTCTACAAAAAAACCCAAAAAACCCCACAAATAACATGTATTAAGCTTATGACAAATAAAGTTCAGGGTGGTATGCCAGTTTAAACAACATATTTGAAGCATTAAATGTGTGAAAAACATTCAACTGTAGAAAACACATATATTGTTTATGTGTATGTGTAAAGGTGCAGGAGGAAATATTTCTAGACTTAACGATATTACAAAATTTTAAGATAGAAAAGACATCACCACAAATAATTATAAGGCAAAAGGCAATAAGGATTATAATAAACAGACAGTATTGAATAATTGGGGTATTTCTTGTAGATGAAAAGTTGCATGATAGAGTCTTGGCAAATGAATACGATTAAGGGTCCAATATCTGAAGTATAGATACTCACTTCAAAATGCAAAGAGTTTACACTGATTCACAATGTTTCAAAACTGTAGGAAATGTTTTGACAGCTTGAAATAGCTGCAATATAAGAGGCAGGGTCAAACATGTACCTCTGGGTTGTTTTTATGGTCTCTGATCTTCACTTACTTTGCTATATTCTGAATTTAAAAAATTATTTCATGTATTTGTCATGTTCAGAATAGCAGAAGTAATGTACTGTAATATAATCATAAGTAAATTTTATATTGAATAATTTGGCGTAGGATTATACAATAGAAAGTTGCAGATTATAATTTTAGCTATATGTTTGTAATTTTACTTAGAAGATGAAATTATTTTCTTAATTTTGCTTTATAAAGGAATACAAATGTTACATATAAATACAACTGACTTAGTGTATATCTACAAAACAGAAAATTTCAATTTTAATCCCTCTCAGATTTTCATTTTTATGAAGTCGATTTTGAAGAATGCTGCAATGCCAATGGAATAGGAGATGATTTTAGAGTTATTTCAGGAAGTTGGAAACGTGTTAGTCTTTACAGTCTTTTTTTTCTTTTTTGTCACCTTGAGGAGTTTATAAATTAAACTGCAACAGTAATTTTCAAGATGAAACTTGCCTTTCAAAGGCCACAGTCGTGTGTGTGAGAAATTTTGAAGCTGCCACTTGAGCATTTGAGCTGATTGCTTTCCAAATGAGGACAGGGGAGGATTATGAGGGCAGTTCTCAGCGCTCACGCTTTCCAACTAACGACTAACTTCCATTTTCAAATGATGTTTTACAGGTCATTGAGCTCTCATTTATAGTAATCTTATAGTTGGGGGAGTTTTAAGGTTCTGAATATGGGGAAAACATGCTTATAGCATCCATGCAAATACTTTCTGTGTTCTGACAAACTAGCAGTGATACAATCCATTTACTATGCCTTGCCCAGAAAGTTTTTTTTTAAAAATTATTCCTTGCTTTTTTTTTTCTCTCTGTATGTATCACTGGCTGCTGGATTTCTCTATATTATTATATTTTAGTCTTATCGATTTGATTTAGATTCAATCTACAAATGACAAGAAGAACAGGGGCTCTGAATTCAGTGAGATGTGGGTGCAGATCCCAGGTCTGCCATTTATCAGCTCTGTCTCCTTGGGCATTTTATTGTTCTTCACTTTTCTTCTCTGAAAAATAAGGACAAGATACCCTGGAGTTATTGACACTTAAAAGCCTCATAAAGCATGTCTAGTAGTGTCTGGTTAGAAGGCATTCAGCGATTTCTCACTCTCCCTGAAGAATGGTACCATTCCAACATTTCAGCATATATCCAACACCTAGTGCTAAGACACGTCATCTTTGGTGACATCTTAGCTCCTTTTTAACTAGTCAAGTCCATTTTTTTATGTGTGCGGCATTATGCCTAATGTTATGTGAGTAATGATAAAATTTCTGTCTTTTGAACCTATTCCAACCTCATCCTTCACTGTTGCTTTCTACCTTTGTTTAAATAATAGGGAGTATTAATTTAGCTTGTCACTGCATTTTACATACATGAAACTAATTCATTCTTAATTTCATAATCGAATTTTTATGCTAAAGTGAGCATGAGTTACTGAGTCAAAGCTTAAGAAATTACTGTTGTTATGCTGTATTTGATTTACAGAAACTACAACTCTATCTACTCTGAACTAGTAAATTCCCCAAATGATATTTTAAAAGTATAAATAAGCACTTATTTCCTATGATCTACTTTTCATCATTCTCTCCTATGTAAAACATGCACCTATAGGCCAGATGCGGTGGCTCACGCTGGTGATCCTCTCTTGGGAGGCAAAGATGGGTAAATTGCTTGAGTTCAGGAGTTCAAGACCAGCCTGGGGAAGAGTGAGACCTATCTCTTCCTAAAAAATAGAACTAGCTAGGCATCACAGCAGGCACCTGCAGTTTCAGCTACTCAGGAGGGTAAGGCAGGAGGATCACTTGAGCCCAAGAATTTGAGGTTGCTGTGAGCTATGACTACACCATAGCACTCTCCCCAAGGTGCCAGAGTGAGACTCTGTCTCTGATAAACAAAAACGTTCATATTAGTGAAACTGGAGGTGATAAATGAACAGAAGTCCCTTAAGAGAAAGCGGTTATCATAGAAAGGAGTTTTGTAAGTAAAATTTGTAAGCATTAAGAAGTAAATTTTGTTTTGTAACTTGTTTTAATAATTTAAATAATTAATCTAAGAAATATTGAAGAAAGATGTTAATGAATTTGTTTTTTTTTTTTTTTAGTTTCTGGCATGGGCTGTGTTTGAACCTGCCACCTTCAGCATATGGGGCCAGTGCTCTACTCCTTTGAGCCACAGGCACTGCCCAATGTTAATGAATTTTTAAGACAACTTTGATGAAATAAAAATAAGCTTTAATCCTATGCTTAGAATTCCTTCTCAACAGCCATGGCATTAATAGAAAACTTAAAATGCAAATATGATTCTTACACACCTGAACAACTTCCAGGCCCATAAGTAGAGGTATTGAATGAATTCACCTGTGCATTGTGTATCTTCCTATCAGCTAAGAAAATCGTTATCCCATATAAAAATTATTCTTTCCTTAAAACGCATTTTCAACAGTCACTCAGCAAATTATCATTTCAGTTCTTTATATAAGATGATAATGCCACTGGCTAAGATAATGACAGTCAATTTCACATTTAAATCTTTTTAATTGTATTCATTTTCTTATAATGTCTAATTCTGCTCCATGAGAAATATGCAAGAAAATCCCTGGTTCCATGTCTTAATTACAGCATTGGTTAATGTTGCTAGGTAGATGATTCTTTAGCTTTAAATATTTTTTTAACCCTCTGAGAGGAGAAGATAGACAATCTTTTAAATAGATGATCTAGTTTTCTGCACTCCCAATTCTAGCAGATGGGCTATTTAGATGGCAGGGATGGAAGCTATGCATGAACTCAACCATATGGACTTCTCACCAAAGTTCTGCTGAGCTGAGCTATGCTGAACTTCCTGACAATAGCAGAGACTTACATTTCATGTAGCTTCATTTCCTGGGGGCCCACATTGACTTCATTAGAACTCTTCAATAAGCAGAGGACATTGAGATACAACTGTATTTTGCATGTGGGCTTGCCTTTATGCCTACAACTTTTCTGCCATTATTGTTTTTGAGGACTTTCAGAAGGCTTTTATCAGTGCAGTGTTGGTAAATATTTAACAATTAATTCTCCACAAAGAAGTAATTGTATATTTTCACATAGAAATGCATTATAAATCATATTGATATAAAGGATATGTAGGATAGATTGTAAAATTATATAATGGATAAAATTCATTATTATCATTATCATAATAATGAATTTCTTAGAACTGATTCACACCAAATGAGTTTGCGGATTTATGCTGAGCTGTGTTATCCATAGTTAATCTATCGGTGCAACTAATCAATGAGTGTCATTCAGACATACGTGTTGATTGATATTTTCTTTTTAATTGATAAAAGTGGAATAACAAAGATATATGTTGAAATTTCATTAGTGGCTTTGATGTGACTGGTAATAGCTGCCATTCATTTTCTCCTCCTCAAGAAAATAGAGACATGATATTTTTTCAAGTTTAATCGGCATTATTGACACTTTCTTCATCAATTTCTAGATAACTAACAGAACAATGAATAAAGTTGTGATTTTGTCAATTTTCAGGCTGTCAATACTCCCACCATGACCAGTATGCTATCCACTAAGCTTGGACTTGAGAAAAGATATTCAGTGTGGCACACTTTTATGTAGTATTTTACCCTATAAATACAATAGATAAACAAAAATGTCAATACTGGAGGAAACTGTGACTCTAGTGAAAAAATTAGGAATCAGGACACTATAAATACATTTTGAAGGGCAAGATGTATCCGTGTCTTCTTCTGTGTGTGTCTTTTATGCCTACCTGCCTGTCTTAGTCTGCTCAGTACTGCTGTAACAGAAGACCTCAGATTGGGTTATTTATAAAGAACAGAAAGGTATTTCTGCCCCCCCCAAAAACAGAAATTTATTTTTTATAATTCTGCGATCTGAAAAGCCCAAGATCAAGGTACCAGCAAGTTTGGTGTCTGGTGAGGGCCTGGTCTCTGCCTCCAAGACGGTGCTTTGAGTGGTGCATCCTCTGCAGGAAAGGACCAGTGCTCCTCACCTCGTGGAACAGTGGAAGAGCAAAGAGAGAGAGAACCTGTTCCTACAAGTGATTTATTAAAGTCATTTAACTGGCCTACTCACTACTTAAAGCCCTACCTCCCAATATTGGTAATTACATTTCCAATGGAGTTTTAGATGGGACAAACATCAAAACTGTAGCAATGACCTAGGGATTTCTCCAAAGTCTAGGCTTCATCCGTATTGAGATAGCACCCCAGTATTCCCACTACCTTGAGAACTTAGCCTACAGACTTATGGGTTGTAATTATTTGACTCTCTTAGGGATATAGGTCTTATTACTCTTTTTGTTCAGAGCAATACACTACACATATGGCTACAAATCTCATTCTCAAGATATAGGAATGGACACAGGAAAGTGTGAATTTTTGTAGAAGTGATAAGAAATTCAGCAAAATTTTAATATCTTATAGGAAACTTGCATCAATTAATTGTTAATAATAGCCATGTTTAACAACCAATTAGAGAAATGCCTAAACATTTTAGTTGTCCCTCAAGAGCTAGTGTCATGGGAATAGTACACTAATGAACTAATTATCAACATATTAAGTATATATTATCTCCCCTAGACAAAGAACTCATTTTAAGGAAAAAGATTTGTAGCAATAGCCTCTCACTCCTGCAATTCCCTCATATTATTAATTAAGCCACTTATTAATGATGAAGTGGCTTCCAGGGGACTCAATCAGAACTCCTTATGATCTGGGGTTATTTTTCTATAGTACATAATTCATTTCTGAAAACAGAGGTTAATATACAGGGTTGCTTTCCCCACTAACAACATATGAGTGTCCAGGAATTAAGGAATGTAGGTGAAAGATACCTCTTTCACAGTTACACCTAATCTACCACATCTTTCTTTCTTTTTTTTTTTTATTGAATCATAGCTGTATACAATAATTCAATCATGGGGTACAGTGTGTGGGCTTCAGATATAATCGGAGATATTTTCATCAACCTGATTGTGATAACATTCAAGAGACTTTCTCATTTACCATGTGAGAACATTTTTGATCCGTATTTAGAAGTTTTCTCCTGACCCTTCAAATATGCACCACAGGAGAGGATAATGGGTGGGATCTACCACATCTTTCTACTCAGTTGATTTCGGGTCATGGTGTTCAAGGCAACAGAATCATGATTCTATTAAACCACATCTCTTGCCCACATCTTTCTACTCAGACGATTTCGGGTCATGGTGTTCAAGGCAACAGAATCATGGTTCTATTAAACCAAAAGCTAAAATTGTATTTCGGTCAACCGTTTTGACCCCTCATTCTAGTGAGTCAACAGACAGAAAAAAGGTTTGCTCTACCGTTGGGGATGGTTGATTCAGATCACCACGTACAACTTGATTGCTGCTACACAACTGGAAAAGGAGGGCTGTCACAAGTTGAGTGATGGTCTTCCTAAGATGTTCATACTTTTTATCTGTGGTATGTGTGCATGTTACCTGATATGGCCAAAGGCACTTTGCAGATGCAGGTAAATAAGGATACCGAGATGGAGAGATTATTCTGGTTTATATAGGTAGGCCTAATGAGGCTGCTTCTGTAGACTGAAGACAGAAATGGAGGGACATTAAGAAAGAGATTTAAGGATGCTACAATTCTGGCTTTAAAGGGGAAGGAAGGAGACAGGATAAGAGAACAGATGATGGCTTGGATTTTTCAGAAGGAACACAGACATGTGGATCCTTTTTAGATTTAGGGTCACCAGAATTATAACATAATAAATGGATATTGTTTGGACTTAGTGAAAGTCAACAAGTTTGTGGTAATTTGTTACAGCAGCAATGGAAAAATAATATAAGGTCTGTGTCTAAAATCTGAGGATTCACTGGGGCATCTTTTAGTATCCAATGACCCATAACAGTAGTCAGTGGGAAACTATGAGAATCCAATAAATACAGGAAAACTTGGATCTTTTGGGTATTATGCTTTGGGTCACTCTACCAATTAAAAACTCCCACTGGCTGAATCCAGTAAAGGGGAATCAGAATGGGAGGATGGGATAAAGATGGAAGAAGAAAAGTATAATTATCAATTAGAATATATTGTCAATAATTAAAAAAAGGAGATTATAGCAGATATGAGATACAGTATATAGGATACACACAATGTTAAGAAGCCAGTTACACATCATACCTGAGTCTCCTAAGAAGAATGAACAATTTGAACAATTGAAAATTGAACAATTTGAAAATTCATGAAGAAAATGGAAGAAATGTAAATTTCCTGGTGCATAGAATCAATTGAAGCTGATTGATTCACTAGTTTCTATGTAAATCGGACAAATATTTATTGGATAGGAGACTTCCATTTCCACTTCTTAGTTGTAAAAATATGCTTTGGTTCCAAACCTTCTAGGTGCTAGGAAAAAATATACTCATTTCCTCGGCCAAACTATGACCTTTTGAAGTAGAATATCCCATGAGGATGCCTATTTCCATAATGTTCACTTTGGCTACTTTACAATGAAGCTATCAAACAGAAATAGTGAAATCTGCCCTTTAATCTGTGCATACATACATCTGCCAAGTTAGTAGCTTGGATATCTAGAATTTATTCTAGTAAGAAAAGTAAATAGCTGACTCTTATTTAGCAACTATGACATTTTATTAAATAGTAGAAGTTTGAAATAGAAAGAGTTTCTTAGAGGGAAAGAGGTATTATTATGCATTGTGGTGGAATAAGCCGCTTCCTGAGTGACTATAATCAAAACAATATTACACTCAATTAGATTTTCTCGAGGCCATTCAGCTACGAAATGATCTTTGTGCCAAGTTTTTGCCTTAAGTAAGAAACACCAAATCTACCCAAGCCCACTTCATGAAACTACCCTAGATGGTGTTGCCCACTTTGTAGTTAATGCGAGTGGACCACTGGAGATGTTCATTATAACCCTGACCCATTGGCTCCTGGCTTTCATTCAGCTGCACTTAAATTCCCATATCTCTAGTCTTTCAATGGCATTAACCATGTCTATCATTGACTTAAATCTCCCATCAATCGAAAAAGCTCACTTTAATCTATTGCAAGCATAGCAAAATTTAATATTAGAAATATCTAAGTTTTTAAAACACAAGACTTATTGGGGGGGGTGAGAATAATTATAGTTAAATTATTGGCAGTTTCCCAATCACTCAATAACAAGGGAAAAAATATATCACATTAGACCTGCTATTGTTGCTGAAAAAGCAGAGCAATGCCCCTTATAATGACTTTGCTAGCTGAATTGATAAAGAGAATTTGTATTTTTGAGGATCAGTTTCCAAAAATCAGACATGAAAAAAGTACATCGTCTGAGGCAGTTCATTTGAAAAACAAATGAAAGCCCGTAGTCCCAGCTACTCAGGAGGCTGAGGCAGGAGAACCGCCTGAGCCCAGGAGTTGGAGGTTGCTGTGAGCTGTGTGATGCCACAGCACTCTACTGAGGGTGATAAAGTAAGACTCTGTCTCTACAAAAAAAAAAAAAAGAAGAAGAAGAAGTTGTATTCAGACTAGATAAAGAAATATCAAAAGGCAATAAAATGAAAGCAAAAGCCTAATTTAAACTGAAAAGACTGTTAAGATGAATGACATCAGCAACGTGGCAGAACAAAAGGTTCCTGAGTCTCCCTTCACCTATGGACACACTGAATAAACATCTATTCAAAAAAAAAAGAAAAGAAAAAGAAATGAAAGCTAGCACATAGGAATGCTCTTATCTCACCGTCATAAAAAAAATCTACCCTTGCCTTGAGTGTCTGCCTTTGGTCCTCTGTTGAAGAAAAAGTATCTGTGTTCCTATCAAGGGCACACCCTTAATCTTTTTTTTTTTTTTTTTTTGAAACATCCCCAAAAGATGACACCATGGAGTATTTCCCGGGCAATCACACATAACACCAACAACCAAT
>CAUYRH010134865.1:0-15333 GCA_963574655.1 Perodicticus potto | reverse complement strand
AGAGCCTCAAGCTGTCACCCTGGATAGAGTGCTGTGGCATCACAGCTCACAGCAACCTCCAATTCCTGGGCTCAAGCGAGTCTCCTGCCTTCGCCTCCCAAGTAGCTGGGACTACAGGCGTCCGCCACAACGCCCAGCCATTTTTTGGTTGCAGCCGTCATTGTTGTTTGGCAGGCCTGGGCTGGATTTGAACCCACCAGCTCAGGTGTACGAGGCTGGTGCCTTAGCCCGTTGAGCCACAGGCGCCGAGCCTTTATAGATTTTATTATGTAAATCTTTTTCTAGATTGTGCTTTTGGTGTCCTATCAAAGACATTTTTGGCTAACTCAAGGTTAAAAGATTTAGTTCCTTTGTTTTCTTCCAGAATTTTTATAACTTTGGATTTTATGTTAAGGCTTCTGATTCATTTTGAATTTCTTATGTATGGGTGTTTAGAATTTGTATCATATCTGATGCATTACTGTATTTATTCAAATATTTTTATTATCTTTCTTTGCCTTTGTGTGTGGGACTCCATTACGTGGATATTGTACCACTTGATGTTGTCATGTGGGTCACTAAGTCTGTATTTATTTTCTTTACTTTCCTCTCTGTGCTTCTGTTTGGATAGTTTCAATATTGCTATGAATTTGAGTTCCCTGAATTTTTTTTTTTTTTTTTTTTTTGCAGTGTTTGGCCAGGGTTGGGCTTGAACCCGCCATCCCTGGTATATAGGGCCGGCGCCCTACTCCTTGAGCCACAGGAGCCACCCATTCTCTGATTTTTTTATTCTTCAATATTTAGTACACTAGTAAGTCTAGGCAGTGACATTTTCATCTCAGATATTGTGCTTTTTATTTCCATGTGTTTCTACTATATAAAAGAAGTTCCATTTTAAAATACGTATCTTCCATTTCTTTTCTTTTTTTTTTTTTTTATGGCCGTGTTTTCCTTTCTGTTCTTGAGCATACTCAAATAGCTATTTTAGAGTCATTGTCTGCTAATTCCACCATCTCTGTCACATCTGACCTTATTTCTGTTGATTGGTTTTTCTCCTGGTCATGGGTCGAGGTTTGCTGCATGTTGGTGTGTTTAGTAATTTTTGTTTGGGTGCTAGACAGTATTTATGCCACATTGTTCTGAGTTTTGATGTTGTTGTCTTCCTTTACAGTGTACTGAAATTTGTTTTGTCAGGCAGTAAACTTGAGGATCAGTTTAATCCTTTTTAATCTTGGTTAAAGCTTTTGTAGGGCATTTCTAGAGTAGCCCATATTGTCGGAGTAGTTTATCTCCATGACCAGGGCACCATCCTTCTGGATCTCCACTCCACACTCCAGGTATTCAATGAAGTCTCTTTGCTCTGGCTGGTAGGAACTTGCATGTGTCTTAGCCGTGGAACTCTGGTTGTTGTTCAGCTCACAGCTCTCCAGCACTTGTGCTTTTCACAGCCTTGGGTAGATTTAGTTTTCAGTGAAAGACTCAGGGTAATCTTGTGGATATTTCTGGAATTCTTTCTTTCTTCTTTCTGTTTTAGGGCTCTGCTCATAAATTCTAGCTGTGTTGACCACCCTAGGTGCTTGTCTTTGTCTCTTCAACTCGGGAATACTGCTGAACACCCTTCCCTGCATTGTGGTCTATGAGTTTACCCCGGGCAGAAAGCCAGTGCGATTTTAGGGCTCAACTATGTTTTTCTCTTTTCTAGGGATCACGATCCTGACCTGCATATCACCCTGTACCTGAAAAGAGTTATTTCATACATTTTGTTCATTTTCATAGGTTTTTTTTTTGTTTGCAGAAAGTCAGGTCTTATGTCACGTTTTCCTTCTTGAGTGGCAGTTGAAATTCCACATTTAAGTTTCTCCACCTAAGAAATGGGGGTGATAATACCTACCTCGTACAGCCATTGTGAGTGATACAATGAAATACACAGGTATATTCCACCCTAATCTTAGGTAATCTTCTCAGGTTACTTTTGCTGCTTCTCTCTCTCTCAGTTGACACCTCATCCTTGCTGGGTCACCATCCCGTTTTTAGACTCTACAAGGCAAGTGGTCTAGCTTCCTGAGCATTTTCTCCTGGGATGAAATAAACTTGACCCAAACAAAATGAGACATGACATTGAGTTAGGTTGATAAATCCCCCCACCTCTCTCCCTTCAGTGGACTCTTTTAAGGTCCAGAGGTGTGGAAACCCTTCTAAAGAGCCCCTACCCTGTCTCTTAAGAGCTAATTGTAAAGCTGTGGCCAGTGTAGACCATCTCCTTTTTCTCATCTTCCTCTGCCTTTCCCCGTCCTCACTGACTTGAGTTACTGCAATAAGGTGTCAACATCTTACCCTTTCATCAGACTTTAGTGCAAGAGAGCAAGTGAAGTGCTTAGCATAAGGGCTTGGACTTCCATGCATTTCGAGGAAATTGTATCTCCTTCTAATAAAGGCAAGTGCCAAAGCTCTGCTCAGACTGCACTCTGGGTAGTGGAGCATGTCTGTCTTCCTCAGCGGGAGGGGGAGACTTTCTTATTTAGCACTGTATGCCTTACCTATTGTGCAGTACCAGGCACATAGTTGTGTTTGATCATTGTTTGTAATTTACTAGATTCTTCTACTTCTAGGTTTTCTAAAATTGAACAACCAATATCTGTTAATTTTTTTATTTGTCTGTTTTTCCTTAAGCTCAAGATCTATAGGTGACAGTGAGAAGTGAGAGTCCCATCTATAAAACCCAAGGGAATGGCTTTAGCTTCTCCTTTAATCAAGACACAGTGGAGAGTTCCTGTTGCAATAAACACTGCCTATGAGCTTAGCTGCAGGGACAGGTTGGACAATCCTTTCCTGTCCAAATCTTAGACTAGAAGAGTCAGCAGTAGGAAGGACCCAGTAATACTGGCAAGGAGATGGGGGGTCAAGGTAGAATGTGGTGGGCTCCCCGTCTCCCTGCTTCTTCTCGTACCACAGATCCTAGCATAGAAATACAAAATTCAGCTTTTTGGCAGACATGTTGGAAATGTCCTAACACCTGGGTGTCTGATCCCTGACTTACCATTTCGTCCCATGTGCCCAGCTGACCTTGGCAGACCTCTCCCCACTCAGCAACACCAGCTCCTTCCTCTTCTGGGTCCCTTCATGGTGGCCAAAGTGCTCCCTACTCCCCACTACTTCCTCTCCATTCCTCTGGAACCCAACTCCCTCATCCCAGCCTGTACCTGGGTTTCTAACACTCCAAACATCCATAAACTGAACAAATATTTATTGAAAACCTATTGCTTGCTAGGCCCTCGCTGGGTGCTGTGGCTTCAGCAGCCAGCAGGGCAGTGTGGGAATCTGGTTGGCTCACACCACTACTCTGCCTTCTTGACCAGGGTCTGGGGATGGAGATTCAAGTAGCCACACCCATCCCAGCATGACTCCTGGGTGGTACTCAGCCCTGGTGTGGGCCTTGGGGATATTTAAACAAAAATTGATTTAGAGAATATTTCAGCAGATTGTGCATAGAGAGATCCACACCCTTCCTCCACGCCCTGCCTCAGTTTCCCCTGTTACACCATCTTACATTAGCGAAGCTTGTTTGTCACAATCAGTGAGCCCATGTTGAGACATTATTATCACCTAAAATTCATAGTTTATACTAGGGCTCACACTTTGCGTGGTACAATCTATGGATTTTGAGCAATGAACAATGATGTCTACCCACATTATGGTGCCAGCAAAAGACTTTCACTGCCCTGACAGTTCTCCGTGCTCCCCCCGCCATCCCTCCCTTCTCCTGACCCCTGGAAACCACCAACCCTTTTACTGTCTGCATAATTCATCTTTTCTAGCCTGTTGTGTAGTGGGACTCTTATCGTATATAGCTTCTGCACATTAGCTTCTTCCACTTACCAATGTCCAGTAAGATGCCTCCCTGTCTTATTGTTGCTTATGATCTCATTTCTTTTTCTTTTTCTTTTTTTTAGTTATGAAGTTTTTTATTTTTATTTATTTATTTATTTATTTATTGAATCATAGCTGTGTACATTAGTTCAATCACGGAGTACAGTGTGCGGGCTTCATATACAATCTGAGATATTTTCATCATCTGTTTGACATAACACAAATGTTTTCACACAGTAAATGAGCTCATTTCTTATCACTAACTAACGTGGGAATTTTTTCTATGGAGCCTCTCAGGCAATTCTGCTATGGAGAGGGCCCCAGTCCCAGTGTGGGCTGGGTGGGAGCACCCTTCCTGACCACTCACCCTTCCCACTGGCTTTCTCTCCAGTGCAGCTGGTTGGCCTTGCGTTTTCTTATTTCCTGGTCTCAGCCCCCAGCCACACCTTCTGCCCCATGTCCCCATCAATGCTTACCTGTGCTGTGGGCTGGGCATCTGCTCTGGTTCTTGCTGGTGTGGTGCTGCCTGCGCCTTGCAGTGCCTCTCAGAGCCTCAGTGTGTCCGTCTGTACAGTGGGTCTAGGGGCAGCTGCCAAACAGACTGAGTATCAGAGGAGTGCAGCCCAGTTCCTACTGCATTTTCTCAGCTGCAGACCCGAGCTTGGCTGTTGTGTGGGGTCCCCTCACAGGGCAAAGGGGAGCCAAGGGGCCAGGGATGGCCCACAGGGAAGTGTGTGAATCGAAGGAGGCAGCAGCAGCTGAAGCAGCCTCGCCTGGATTCTTGAATGCAGCCTCTCGACAGACTGATTGTGCAACGGCATTCCTCCCAAGGAAATGTGGCTGCCCCTCCGAGAAGGTGTGAGAGCTTCCCAGACACTGAAAGGGTCCTGCTGGGAAAATTAATTCTTCATTATTCCGTTCCTGAGGCTCTCACATTGGCCAAGAGCCCGGCACCAATAGACGGCTGCCCGCGTGGGGCTGGGGCAGGCACGGCTGACGCCGAGCTTCAGGTAGCCTCTGAGAGGATGTGTTCAAAAAGGCAAATTCGGATCCATTCCCTGTCCCCTCTGTCTGGGACAAAGGGCTTGTTGTTGATGTGTGAGCTGGCTTTCTGGTATCCAAATATTTTACTGCTGAGGACACAAGAGTTTACGTCTGCCTGCATTGGACAGGCAAGGTTTTGTGCGGGGCTGGGGTTGTGGCAATTCCAGGTCTGTGGTTTGTTGTCTATCTCTCCATCACCATGACAAACACACCCAGACCTGGAAATGCCACCTGCGGGTACGATTTCTGTGTGGGGTTGTCAACCCCACTAGTTCCGAGATGAGGGGCAGCACAGTGGGGGAGGGTGTTGGGCCATCGAGGGCCGGTACTGGTGGTCCCCTTACTGCAGAGGAGGCACCTCCAGGTGACCCCCGTGTCCCCTTCTCACTTCCTTTCTGTCTCTCCCTCCTTCATCTGAGTCTGAAAGCCAGGGGTGGCCCTCGGCCTGGCTCGTCCTCACTCTCATCCTCAGTTTCCTCATCTGTAAAATGGGAACAGCATCCCTGTTTCTCCACCTGGGGATGTGAGAAAGGAAAGCAAGGGAACACGTGAAAGTGCTAGGGATGGGCCTGGCCTGGAAAGAGGCTGCAGAAATGGCACCCATGAGCAAGCTCCCAGTTATGTTATGAGTCTGACAATCACTGGCCTGGGTGCTGGCGTACAGAGAAGGATGGGACCTGGCCCCTGCCCCAGGCGAGCTATGGAAAGGGCATGAGTGAGCAGGTGCGTCGAGAGGGTCCCTTCCAGGAGTTACCAAAGAGCCCTGGGTAGGGGGTGTGAGCTGACACCAGGAGCCTGGTTCCACAGCCTGGGACACGGTTACCAGCCGTGCAGCTTCTCCTCTGAGCCTCAGTCTCCCCAGATGTGGAATGAGGGCAAAGCTGGTATCTGTGTCTGCATGACACATGGCACAGTACCTGGCAAAGTGACGACGTGTTTATTAAATACGAAACTGGGTCTGTACCTTGGGGGCTGCGTTGTCTGTGCTGAGAGGCCAGTGTGCAACAGAGAGGAGGGAGGCTGCAGAGGGACTGCCCCAGGGGTCCAGATTTCAGTTTCTGCCAGAGGGACCCAGTGGGGCCTATCGAGGCAGGCCCTCTTGGCTGAGTGGGACAGCTCCTGGGAATAGGTGAGAGCAGACAGAACCGGGGATGTCCTTGTCTAACCAGACACCAGGCCTGCAGAGGTCACCCCCCACCTCCCTGCCACCCCCCACCGCCACTATCTTCCCCCGGCTGCTGTTACATCCTGCCGCAGCCTCCAGGGGAGCCGGGCAGGGAAACCGGAGCTGCGGGCTGTTTCATCCGCCTGGGGATAGGAGCGAGTTACAGGTGTGACCATTGTTCCTGAGCACAGGTGGGGATAACGCGTCCTGACAGCCTGCAGGATGGGCCCCTGGCAGCCTCACCGGCCTGGCCCGAGCCCCAGGGCAGCCCTCATGGGCACCCGTGTAACAAAATGTCCTGTGAACTCTCCCCCCGGTCCCAGCCTCTTCATGTGCTTCCAACGTTGGCGGCTTGGACACACCTGGGAGCAGCGCAGCCCATTGATGAAGCACTTTGGAGAAGGTCACCATTAGTTGGGGACAGAGTGTGTATTGTCAAGGACGCCAGCCCAGCCTTTGTGCCCTGCCGGCTGCCCAGACCACAGGAATTCCTCCTGCTCACCCTCATTCACACCGGGAGGGCAGTCGCTGCTGCTGGGGGCCGGCCTCCCTCCCCACGCCGCCTTTGGCCGGAGGCTGAAGACTTGGCCAAACAAACCTCACCCACCATTTTCCAAAACCTAATTGCCATGGCTGTGTCTGTGATGGGCACAGGCCCAGGGCCAGAGCCTGCCAAGAATCTCCCCGTGTGAATACCTGCACAGGGCACCTCCTGTGGGAACCGGGAGTCACACAGAGCCCAGCATTTGTGCCCAGCCTGTCTTGTGACATTAGGTAGATCAAAGCCCCATTGTAAAAAAGTCGTGTTCGCTCTGTTCATCTGCTTGGAGCCCGTGTCCTGGAACAGCCCTTCCCCACCCCAGACTTGGGGAGGCAGCTGGCTGCCCAGGCTCAACTCTGATTTAGGCCCCGGCATTCTCTCTGGAAGCAGCCACACCGAAAGTGAAATTGCCTTCCATGGTCTGCGGCTGGGGCACACCCCGAGAAGGAATGAGACAGCGTGGGACAGTGCAGATCCTCTCCTGCGTCTTCAGAGGAACAAGTTCCTACTTGGTTCCACTAAGTCGCAGTGAAAGGGGGAGAAGAACGTCACTGGTGCTGAAGTCAGGGAGGCTTCCGGATGGATGAGGGGTGGGGAGTGGGAAGAGGCTGGGAGGGGGTCAGGCATGGGAGGGGGTGCCGCGAGATGAGAAGACACGAGGCTCTGATGGCCTTAAACAGAGAGGGGGTTGGATCCTCCCAAAGAACAGGGCTTCCCCTTCCCTCCCCAGTCTGACCAGCGTGTGTCAGAGGAGCGGTCGGTCACCTTGCTCAATCGCTGCGTGGCGATTTGTGAGCTAGAAGAACCTCTACCCATGCTACAGGCATAGGTGGTCCATTGGTATGGGCTGCCTGGAACATGTGCTGAGAAGAGGAGAAAAAAAGTGCTGAGGTGGATTCTAACATCTGTTTGGGTGCCAGTCTCGTAGTGATGGTGTGTATGTCACATATTTGCCATCTCTGGCATGGTAGTCAGGGTAAGCTAGCTTTTTCTGCTATGACAAATAAACCTTCCCATCTCAATGGCTCACTGTGCGAGGACTTCCCTCATACGAAATGCAGAGTGTAGTGGGGTGACTTGCTAGGGCGGCTGTCCCCTGTGCAGTCATTCAGAGAGCCAGACTGTTGGCAGCATTTTGAGGCACCAGTGCAAAGGCAACTGGTATATACGGTTCAGCAGACCTCCAGGAGCACATCCCACTGGAAGATGGGAAAGCTGTCTTTGTGGGTGTTGGCAGTTGCTACATTTGGCCACTTGAAAGCAAAAAAGGCTTCTTGGCTTTGTTCAGAGCAGCTGGGACTCTGGCCTGTCCATTTGGTTGTTGAATGGAGAAACGGGTAAATGGTAGATGTCTCAACATCGTTCCCAGTCTTCAAGCAGTGGTCACATGGCTGAGGATGACATCCCAGAAAGTCTGCTGTGAGGAAGGAAAATGAGTCCCATAGCTTCTGTTTAAGAAGTTGAGGAAAGAGTGCAATGTCAGTGGGAAAATGTCCTGCCCCAAATGGGGTTAAATTTTAGAAAGTGCTTTATCCCTGCCTGGTGACAGTGTGGACTCGGTGGGTTGGTGGACAGGGGCCAGACTAGACCTAGAAGGCTGGGGGAAAGAACCTGGGCCCCAACAGCTCCCTAGAGTCAAGCTGTCACCCTAGTGTGGATGGCCACGTGAGATGGAAACAGTGCTCTGTGCTGAAGGCACTGACAGTAGCAACCGGACCCCTGCTGCGAGGGGCTCAATAATGACCCTTACTTCAAATTCCTGGACCCTGTGAAAGGATGAACTTATACAGCAAGGACTTTGAAGTTGTGATCTTGAGGCAGGGAGATTAGCCTGATCGTCAAGTGGGCCCTCCTTTATCTGGGAAGCAGGAGGGTGGGAGTCAGTCTCGACGAGGGAAGGAGAGGTTGGGGTGATGTGCTTTGAAGATAGGGGAAGGGGTTGCCAGCCAAGCAATGTAGGTGACCTCTAGAGGCTGAAAGATAAGAAATGGACTCTCTCTGAGAGCCTCCAGAAGGAATATGGCTCGATTTTAGGCTCCCTGCCTCAAGATCACAACTTCAAAGTCCTTGCTGTATAAGTTCATCCTTTCACAGGGTCCAGGAATTTGAAGTAAGGGTCATTACTGTACTCCCCAGAGTTATAAGATAATGAATTGACAGTGTTTTAAGCTGCTGTGATGGGGGTCATTTGTTACAGTAGCAATCTGAAACTAATACTCACCATAAATAATACACCTGCCACATCTCTAAGAGAGAAGCAGAAAATGGTGATAGAAGGACCCAGAGGTTCAGACCCCAGCCCTGACCCTGGCCTGTGTGCTCTGGTATCCAAATGTTTTACTGTGTGTTCTTGCCCCTGACTTGGGCCCTTCTGTTCAGGGAGAGCCCCCATTCCCTCTTCTTTCAACATGTGCCAGTCACTCACTTGCGACCTTTACCCCTTTCTTAAGGCCAGGGAAGAGGTGATGGAGGAGAAGAAGAAGAGAGCAGCCGACAGGGCCCAAGCCCCTTTCCACCTCTCCTGGTGTGAGGGCCTGGGGTGCCAGGCACGTAGTTGTAGGCTGGAGACTCCTGCACACAGAAGCTGTTATGGGCTGTGTTATTTTCACCCAAATGCATGTGTCAAAGCCCTAACCCCTAGGACCTCAGCATGTGACTGTATTTGGAGATAGGACTTTTTTTTTTTTTTTGTAGAGTCAGAGTTTCACTTTATTGCCCTCGGTAGACTGCCATGGCATCACAGCTCACAGCAACCTCTGACTCCTGGGCTTAGGCAATTCTCTTGCCTCAGCCTCCTGAGCAGCTGGGGACTACAGGCGCCCGCCACAATGCCCAGCTATTTTTTGTTGCAGTTTGGCTGGGGCTGGGTTTGAACCCGCCACCCTCAGTATATGGGGCCGGTGCCCTGCTCACTGAGCCACAGGTGCCGCCTCTGGAGACAGGACTTTTAATGAAATAATTAAGACAAAGCCTTAAAATGAAACCATTAGGATGGCTTCCCCTATAACCAGTGTCCTTATAAAAGAGGAGATTAGGACACCCACAGAGAGGGGTGACCATGGACTGGTCTCTGTGACAGCTCCGAGGGGCAAGTCCTGACCCCAGAGCCTCTGAATGCAGTGGGAGAGCAGGCAGGGTCCCCAGCAGAGACTGAAGCTGCCCTTCCTGAGCTAGTCCAGAGCCATCCTATGGGCCCCCAACACATGCCCTGAGCACCCCTGCCTCGTCCTGCCTGGGCCAATCTCTGCGTGTACCAGCACCAGTGAGGGGTACCTGGGTGGACTTTTCACCCCCTAAAGGGAAGCTCAGGAGGAAGGAAAAGCAGCAGATAAAGTAAGCACAGAGGTCAGAGTCAGAGGCATGCATCAGAGGAGGTCACGAGAGTGCCACCTTCATGATTCGACACTGTGGAGTCCTGGGTTAGCCATTGAGCCATGACCATGCTATTCCCTCTACCTGGACGGCCTGTCCCTTACCTGGGCTGGCTCTCATCTTCCTCATCAGGGTGGGAAGAAAGGGGGGCCTATAACCTGGCAGACCTCTGCCTTCACCACGGCATCTTGCCCTTCTTCAGGCCATGCAGCTGGATTCACCTTGGGGTTAGCCTTGCCATATGGAGGGAGGGGAGATCCTTATTTTCAGACCTGGGGTTGAGTTTCTGAGATCTCCTGAGAGCACATCCCTGGGAGGGGAAGTCTCAAAGGTGAGAAGTTCATGCAGCAAATGGAAGAATCTGATACTTAGAGGAAAATGCCTTTTCCATAAAGGGCTGGTAGCTCCTGACCCCACACACCTGTGTGTTCCTGGCGCTGTTTATCTGGTGGAGATTGAAAAACCAAAAGAGCCAGCTGTGGGTATGCAAATCCCATAGAGCTGACCCTCTGTGATTTGCATGGGAGCAAAACTCCTTCAGATTTCTGGGGCCCGGCCCAACCCAGGTGTTCCCAGTCTCAAGATAGCCTCATCTCCCAAACCACACAGGGCTTCTCAGAGGGGTTCCTTGGACCAGCAGCTATAGTATCACCTGGGCAGCAGGTGGAAGGGCAAAGCCTCAGGCCTCTCCTTAGACTCACTGAATCACACACTTTGAGGGTAAAGGAGAGATAGTCCATGCTCATGGATCAGAAGACCCAATATTACTAAGATGGGGTCCAATTTGACCTGTAGATTCAATACGATTCCAAAATCCCAGCAAGCTGTCTTATGTTACCAAGAAAATGATTCTAAAACTTTTATGGGAAAACGGGTAACAGAGAAGCCCACTTTTTTTTTAAAAAAAAGAAGACACTTCGGGGAGAGGGGTGTCAGCCATCTGTGTTTCAATGAGGCCTTCAGGTGCACACTGAAGTTTGGGGACCTTTGGGAGAGTAAGGAAATTAAAGGGGATGGAGCCACATCTGGAGGCTCCCTCATTCTCTGAACTCCTCCCTGCCCAATTCCAACTCCTTCTCCAGTCTTGGGACGAGTCTTCTCTTGGTGACAGTGGCTGGAGATTTAGTCCTTAGTTCCCCCCTCCCCTGTCATCTCCTTAATAGAGTGGAAGCTCCCAGGGGGTTCTACCCAGCCCAACTCACCTGACAAAGCAGACACCTCCATTTCCCATCAAACCAAGAATTGCTTTTGGAAAGGGAATAATGTGCTTAGGCAAAGATGAAGTTCTCTTAATCAAGGGCTGGGAGGGGTAAAGAAAGTTATGTTCATGCACTAATAAAGCTTGTTTCTGTCGTATGTATTTTAAATACCAAGATAATCCCACCCTTTTCTTTAACCCACTGCCTATAAATAGTTCAAACGAGCCCTGTTCTAATTCTCCAACCCCTCTGGCCACTATCTGGTCATCCTGGAACATGCTAACAGGACCACACGTTCTACCCTGCCCCCAGGCTCCTGCTGACTTTCCAGACAGCATTTTCCTCCAAACTTTCTCCCCTTCTGGCCTCAGAGTGGCTTTCCTAATGCACAATCTTAGAAGACTTTAACAATTGTGTTTCATGTAGTTAATTCCATTTTTGTTTTCCTTAATGGCTCCTGGGTTTCCTATCTTGCTTGGGAAGATTTCCTGCCCTATGAAGTTATAGGGATAGTTTCCTTTATTATACTCTATACATTTATAGTTTTTGGAACAACTTAAAATTCATTTGGAAGTCATTTTTGTATATGGAGTGAGGTAGGGATTTAACTTTGGTTTCTTTCAAATGGATGCCAATTGTCCCAACACTCTTAAGCAAAAGTCCGTTCTTTGTCATATTTTAAGATACCATAAATACTGGGACAAGTTTCTGGGCTCTCTACCTTGGTCCACTGATCTCTTGGTCTCAGGAGCACATTGTTTCATTACTGTAGCTATTTCAAAATCTGGTTGGTAAAGTTCTCTCTTTATGTCCCCTTCCAAAGCCATCTTGACACTTTTTGCATATTGATTTTTCCTTGTGAGCATCAGATTCCTATGGTCCAGTTTCAAAACCATGGCAATTTCATCTCATTTTAAGAGAAACAACACAAACCAAAACTGAGAATACTTATTAGGATGGTGACTGGAAAAGAATAAATTGACTGATCCTTGAAGCTTTGACCAATTGCTTCGATAAAGTCTCCTTCTTGAGGAACATTACTCTTCAGTTCCTCAGGGCTTGATTTATGTTCTCCAGTTACGTTTTGTCATTTTCTTCCTAGGGATCTTATGCTTTTCTCATTAAACGTATTTCTAAAAATGTCATGGCCCGTTCACCAAGATTAGGAAATTGGAATGTGGCAGGGCTGGGAAAAGCAGAGCAAAATCAATCACACATGACAACACAGTGTCTAGAAAGCACTTCTTCCAGGGGCTGGGGCGGGGGAGGGCGGGGGTCACACCAGTTTGCAAGCCTGGCTCGTGGAAATTTCCAGAGTCTGGCTTGGCTCTAAGTGTGATGTGCTCGTAGGTCCCTTCTAGCTTAGACTTGCTGTTACACTGTGCTTGGGGTGTCAGGAATCATCTGGAACTTGCTAGGTGATGGTGGCATCAGGGAGTGTTCCTCTCCTGCATCCCCCACTCCACCACCCTGCAGTAGCTGTAGTGTGTTCAGAACTCCTGGGGCCCCTATGATTTAAAGTGCTGCATGAAGACAGCTTTGGGGCGGGGGACTAGAAGATGTTTGAGGATGAGGCTGGTGTCCCAGCCTCCTGCCTCACCTTCTGCACCCTCTGCAAAAGGAGAGTTTGTTCCCTGGTCCCTGGATGACCTTCAGGGATTGTTCACAGACACAGGGATCACATCCACGTCCCACCACCAGCATGATGCCTATGACCTAGCTCCAACTTGGATCAGAGGGTCCGTCCCAGGCCTAGGAGGACAGGACCTGTGGGTCTTCTGTGACCTACAGCGGGAGGACTGGGCCTCATGGCTGACTCCCACTCTGCATCATCGTCCACTCCTCACACCAATGTGTTCCAGAAGCTGGGTGACCTGGCCAGGTGACATGGGGCACTGGCAATTTTCCTGGTTCTGTCCAGGCCTCTGAAGTACTCGTCCCTGCTAGGGAAGGGTCCCCTGGGGGGTGAAGCATGTGGTTGATAGGGGAAGACCCACAGTTCTCCCCTATCCACTTTATGTGGCAATAAAAAGTCTCCTTCACGGGAAGTGGAAAATTCCATCCGATCTAGATCAGAGCATCAATCTCTTACCTAGTTCGCAGCCCCGGGGCTGGCGGCTATCATGGGCAGACTTACACAGGCTTGAGGCTGCTCCTTTGGCTTGTGCCTTTGGTGTCAGGTGTGGGCCTTTACCACAGGCCAGGTGCCCTCCAGCTGTGAGCCTGTGACTGCCCCTCTGGGCTCCTCTCTAGGGGGAGGGTGCCCTTGTGGGCAGGGTCCTCTGGAGAGACCTACCTCAGCTTCCCTGCATGGCCATCCTCTGTGACTCACCTTCCCCTCCATACCTGAATGTGGTGCTTCCCCTGCAGCTCTAGCGGTGCTGTCAGGGGCAGCCCCAGGTTCCCTCATTTTGCCACTTGCAGCCAAGAGCTGGCACCAGCTGATGACGTATCTCAAGCTCAAAGCGTCCTGCAGACCCCCGAGAGAGGCTCCTGAAGGTCTCACTTGGCCTGAGGTGGGAGTGAGGACACTTCTCTCTCCCCGTCATCCACACAAATGAGTAGCAGGTGCTGACGAGGGTGTGACGAAATCAGAGCCCTCACACACTGTTGGTGCAAGTGCCAAAGGATGCACGTCCCTGGGAAGCAGCCTGGCAGTCTTTCCAAAGGTGCAGCATGGAGTCAGCACATGGTCCAGCAAGTCCCCACTTAGGTGTGTGCCTGAGGGGGTTGAAAGAGGAATTCAAACTGGCACTTGCACCCAGATACTCATGGCAGCATTTCCAAAATTGGAAGCCGCTCACACGTCCTTGAGCTGATGAATGCTGAAGTGAAATGGAACATACCCACTCAGCGGAATATTATTCAGCCATAAAAAGGAATGCTGCCTGTGCTGTAATGTTGATGAAGCCTGGAGATATCAGCTGAGTGAAACCAGCCCGTCACAAAAGACCTCCTGCTCTGTGATGCCATTTACATGGAATGTGCAGGGCGGGACGCCTGCGGGGCAGGAAGTATACTAGTTGCATAGTGCTAGGGAGGATGGGATAAGCGGGGAGTGACTCCTAATGGGGCCTCTTTCTGGGGTGATTAAAATGTTCTAAAAGTGGTTGTGGTTATGGACGCACAACTCTGTGAATATACTAAGAACACGTAAGTGGATGAATTGTATGGTATGGGAATCTTATCCCAACAAAGCTTTTATTAAAGAAAATAGCCACCCCCCACCTGCCTTTCTGGAATAAAGTGACTGTGGGCTGGGAGGGGCTTT
The DNA here is from genome assembly GCA_963574655.1 of Perodicticus potto. Classification (NCBI taxonomy): domain Eukaryota; kingdom Metazoa; phylum Chordata; class Mammalia; order Primates; family Lorisidae; genus Perodicticus; species Perodicticus potto. Next base: position 895 of record CAUYRH010134865.1, on the reverse strand, counting down.
TGAACCAGCTCATGTTCACTGCCAGCATATCCCTCTCCTGGCACTTCCCCATTTCCACTGGTGCTCAGCGTCCCGTCTGCCAACCTGTGGTCCCCTCAGCTCCTTGCCTCCCATGGCCCTCTGGTCCCCAGGTTGGGGCTGAAGGCCTGCCCTTCCTGCCCTGGCAGGTTTGGCATAGGACCCCCAACTCCCTACAATCAGGACCTCATAGTGGTGGGCTCAGCACCATGTCCCCGCCAGCGTTCGTGGGCACCGATGAGAGCTTGCTTCAATGCACCCATCCTTGCGTCTGTCCATCCATCCCTCTATTTACACATCCATCTCCTAGCTGTCCATCCATCCCTCCCTCCACCCACCTACCCCTCCATCCACCCACTCATCCATTCATCCTTCCCTCCCTCCATCTCTCCCTTTCTCTTTACCTTCCTCCTTCCATCCATCCACCCATCCACCCACCAATCCATTTATCCATCTATTCATTCATCCAAACATCCACCCACTATCCATCTACTCACCCATCCACCTATCTATGTACCCACCCCTCCCTCCAACTCTCCAGCCTTCCTTCCATCCATCCATCCATCCATCCACCCACCCATCCACCCACCAATCCACCCATCCACCCACCAATCCATTTATCTATCTATTCATTCATCCAAACATCCACCCACTATCCATCTACTCACCCATCCACCTATCTATGTACCCACCTCTCCCTCCAACTCTCCAGCCTTCCCTTCCATCCTTCCATCCATCCATCCACCCACCCATCCACCCATCCACCCACCCATCCACCCACCAATCCATTTATCTATCCATCTATTCATTCATCCAAACATCCACCCACTATCCATCTACTCACCCATCCACCTATCTATGTACCCACCTCTCCCTC
>CAUYRH010134863.1:0-13227 GCA_963574655.1 Perodicticus potto | reverse complement strand
CCTCCCAAGTAGCTGGGACTACAGGCACCCGCCACAATGCCCGGCCATTTTTTGGTTGCAGCTGTCATTGTTGTTTGGCGAGCCCCGGGCTGGATTCAACCCCGCCAGCTTAGGTGTACGTGGCTGGCACCTTAGCCCGTTGAGCCACAGGCACCAAGCCTGGTTTTACTTTCTTACCTGAGGCCTAGGGAACTGGATTTTCTTTGCTAGGTGTGGGGTACTGCAAAATGGGAAATATTGGGTGTGGGGTACTGCAAAATGGGAAATATTCTATTTAAAGTTGGTCCTGGGAGTGTTTCGAAGAAGGTGAACTTTCCTCTAACCCTCACTTCTAAAATGTGTTTCTTTTTTCTCTTTATGAATTATTTATGAATCATTTCTCCTCCTGTACACCAAGTTCTTCTAATTTAGTCCTGCTCAAGGCCAATATTTGCACTTCTATTATCTCCTTTAGATGATTTATACTTTAATTTTAATTAAAGTCATCATGTTAACCACCTCCAACTTCTGAAACCTAGGTAGAGCTCCCTAGTCTTTTTCCCTGTATTAAAAGATTTTCAGGTATTAGGGACCAGAAGGTGCTTTCCTGGGGCATCTAAAATCTTGGGTTAAGTAGGTGGCTAATTTTGCGTTTCAATACAAGAGGGTAAAAAAACAAGCATAGTGCCCAAGGCTTACACTCATTTCAATAGTCTTGTTTGTTGTTGTATTTTCCTTACATTTCCATTGACTCAGAGCCTAACCAAAATGAAGTTTAAATAAGCAGACCATTAGGTGAAAAGCTCTAAATTTGCAAGGCAGGTGTACAAGTCTTAGCTAATTACCTAAGTCTTTTTACCTTTATTGGCTCAGTTGCCTTTCCCAGCCAATACAATTTCAATGACTGGAAAAAGAAAAGTCCTGATAGCGTCCCTATTACTTTTAAGAGGCCAGAAGTTCTGAATACACTGCCTCTATTATACTCTTCTCTGGATGACAAGAACTTGTAAGCTGTACAATATAATCCAGGAATGAAGCAAACAATAAAACCTACCTTTAACAACAAACAGAGCAGGAAGCCGAAATACAGAAAGCCTTTTGAGAATACCAAAAACATTTAGCAAAAAGTGGAAAATCTGACAATACTGTACAGTCACAGCGTTCCTCTCCATAACAATGATTTTTCCTCCCTTCACTAAAATAGATAACTTTTATTGTCAGAAGAGCATGTGTATTACTGGCAATAAGGATATAGTTGTATTACTGGTAATAAGGATATAATTATGTAGGATATCTCCTTAAACATCTTTATTTTAAGATTAACAATTGGGGAAAATGACTGGTCATTTCCAGCACTTTCTGGAATTGCCTGGGCTACCTGTCATCCACGTCCAAGGCCTGTAGGTTACACTCAGGGACTCTTGCCAGTTCGTTAATAATGTCACTGAAACCCGCTGCTGCGGCCACGTGCACACACGTCTTCCCGCTCTCGTCATCGTAGTTGATTATGGATGGCCCCTGGTGATGGCTCAGGATGATGGAGCACAGAATTCTATTTCCACTCTGGAAAAAGAGCCAGAGGAAGCCCATTATGTGCAGTCCGGTGCATGTCCCTGTCTGTGCTTGTTGAGAGTAAAAGGAAAAGTTAAAATACGCCAAAAAAAAAAAAAAAAAAAAAAAGAAAGAAAGAAAGAAAAGAAAAAAGCAAAGGAAAAGGAAACAAAGTACATTCTGTATAAACCCTCCACCAAATTTCCACTGGTCTCAGATCACTACAGAGATTTTTGTCTCTTACAAGGGTGAAATTGTCTTTCATAATTAGTGAGCTAAGGATGGACATAGATTAAATCTGAATGATGGCAGAGCTAGCACGATGGATGGGTCATCTAGACAATAACGTGCTTATTTGGTCCCCCCATTTGCCATAGAGGTCGATGCTGAGAAACTGGTGGAATTAATGTCAATGTTACAGAAACGACCATGGTGAGCGCTGACGGGAGACAAAGTGCTGCAGAAAAAAAGTATATTCCTTTCTTCCTCCGTGTCTCTCTTGACATATCCTGGTGACTTTTATTTGCTATTTAATGTCACACTTCCTTGTGCTAGGGCTTCTCACCACGAATGCGGACCTTTGCAGGTGCCCCGGGCTGGCCCTGCAACTCGGCACACTCTGACCCCACCCCTCCCAGAGTCAGTAAGGGGCAACCACAGTTGCTGGGTGGGGCTGACGAACAGCATCCGTCCCAGGGAGGCTGGGAGTCTCCACTGTCCTATCTCATTTCCTTTAGAAAACCAATTAAAAGATGAAGTGGTAATTTCCATATGGTGACCACAGACCATTAGCCTTAAGCAAAGGGTTGGTTTCCCTCTACAGCCACCCTGGTCACATACTCAGAAAGCGATCCCTGCCTACAAACTCTTTCATTCTGCTCCTCTCATCTTCCCTCTTACATTCACCTCCTCCCTCCACCTTTCGTTGGTCTAGCAACGACTCTTAAGTAACTTTGAGCGATGGTTGAAGTGCTATGCCGTGCCTGCCGTCAGAAGCCGGCTGCACTGAACACACCCAAGCTTCATGCCTGCTCTGTCGGCTTTTCTAGCATTCTCTCACTCGATGCTTTTAGACATATTTTGAAGGGCCTTGAAACGCCTTTTTTTTTTTTTTTTTTTTTTTTTGCAGTTTTTGGCCGGGGCTGGCTTTGAACCCGCCACCTCTGGCATATGGGGCCTGAGCCCTACTCCTTTGAGCCATAGGCACCACCCCCCTGAAACACCTTTTATTTAATTTATTTTTTTTTTTTAAGTACAGACATTTTAGTCCCCTCATCCCGTACCCCCAAATATAAGATGCTCCCTTGGGGAAATGCCCCCGGAGTGATCATGTCAGTTCTAACACATCCCAGGAGCGAGCATCCTGCTCCTCTGACCCAGAGCAAGAGCTTCAGTGGGGCCCAGAGAGAGGAAATGGGGCAGCGTCCCCAAGAACAGACGAGGACAGTAAGGTGATGTCCCCAGGTGGGAGCCAGGGCAGGCAGAGTGACACACAGAGGGCTGGGGGAGAAGGAAGAGCCGTAGGGCCCAGGAAAGGTTTTCCGTGGATCCTAAAGTATCCTTTAATCGGTCAAGAGACGGCTCCTAAAGTACTTTTTAATTGGTTAAGAGACGCTTTTCTTTCAAAGCACTAGCCATTCAAGAAAGAAAACAGAAGCAAAAAGAGTGTCGGCTCAATGACTATTTTTGTTTACTCTTTCCTGGAAGGGTACAGGAATTTAAGTTTCCAAGGTGATTCAAAAGGCAAAACGCCCAATTCACAGTTTCTCCTCTTGGTAGAGGAGGGAGCATCCCCCAGATGAAGAAAACAAAAGCCCACAGGCTGGCTTTCCCCACCTGGCCTGCCCCTTGGGACCAGTCATTTAGGAAGTGACCTGAAATGGAGGCTGCACCCTGAAGCCCTGGGATGGGGGGGCCTCCTCTGGGGTCCTGACCAGCCAGTCCCAGGCAGCCGATCTCTAGCTGGGATCAGTGAAGACAGACTCTCACTCTTTTTTACCCTTTTCCTCCAAAATACCTTTCGTCCTGCATTTTCCACACAATTCCTTTGCCTCTATTCCTGAATCTCACTTATAATACTATCATTCATATTTCCTTTTTTTTTGTAAGAAGAACCTCCCAAGAACAGCGGTGATAGGTGCATTTCCTGAGTGAATATTCTGTGCTTGGTACCTTTGTAAACCCTTCTGTGTACTAACTCATTTAATCCTGACAATAAACCTGTGAGGTAGGTACTATTATTACCGTAGAGGAGAAAATGAAGGCATGCAGTGATTAAGTAACCTGGCAGCTGAGAATTAGCAGAGCCCAGATTGACTGTCTGTAGAGGCCTTGAACTTCCCCACTGTACCCAGCTGTCTCTGATAAAAGGGTGGTCCCTATTAATTTGATCCTACATGTTCATACTGGAGCAAATGAAATGAAAAATTCTGTTTTGACCTACCACATCTGTAGCAGTGATGTGTGACTTACCAGCCAAAACCCTCTTTAGAGCTCACTTGAGGCATTTTACAAGCCTCTTCTAGGAAGGTTGCTATGGTGTACCCTCGCAGAATTTGAGCGTGTTCTAGAGAGCAGTGATTTGTAAGCCAAGGGCCTGGATAGTGGTGTCCTGGTAACCGCCATTCCCTCCTTAGAAATCTGGACTGGGTGTCAGCCAGCCTTGGAGGGCGGGGAGGGTCTCAGAAACTAGGAGACAGCAGAACCCAAGAAATGTGAATGTTGCCCAGATGGATCCTGAGGAAGAATTAAGAGTAGGTTCACATTTGGTGGAAATGTTATCGAACAGGGCAAATAGCAATGTTGTGCACATCCTATTCGTAAAGCGCTCTGGAAGTCTACTTTGGGCGGCCAGAGGAGGATTATGCATTTGTTTGTTTTTGTTGTATTCGTTTGTTTTGTTTCTCCATCCTTACAGGTAACCCATAATGTTACCCTCATGTCCTCTGAAAACTGAGTCCTACTCATTTGCCCTTTGCCCCTCATGGGGGAGAAGAGGTGGAGAACCCTGACTCATAAGAGGCTTTGCCAAGAAGAAAGTTAAATTGATGTGTAATAATTTTTTCTACAGGGAAATGAATAAAAAAATAAGATGCCAGATTGTAGAATTCTTTACTCTAGGTGACCTTGGAAGGAGTCTAGTGGAAGATCTAGGATTACCTGGCTATTTGTTAACCTATGTTTGGTGAATTAGTTTTTTCTATCGTGGCTTCTTCTTGGAGGAATTCCAATCCTTCTTTTTGAAAGTTGGGATGTATTTGCATTGCTTGTCTTGTGATGATGACTATATAAAGCAGAAGCCAATGGTTTAGTCACACATCCCTCTTAAAAGGCTGGGTGGTTTTAAGATATGAGAAGACCACCCTGCCTCATCATTTCAGTTGGAGCCAGACATGTTAGATGTGGTGGAGACAACAGGAAGATCTAGAGTCTATCTACTTGGTGCAAATGTTTGGGAGTTGAGGGTTTGGGGCTAGACAGAGGGAGAAAGGTGACCAACCTTTCTCTAAGCCTAACTCTAAGACTCCTTGGCTTAGAGTCTGGAGCATCTTCATGGTTAGCCCCTTTGGACCTAGGCTTTTTGCTTTTCCTGGACTCTAGAGGCTGCCAACCCCAAAGGCCTAGGGCAGACTCTCCTGGGGAGAAAGCAGAAGATTGGAATGGTGGGTGGCTATGAGGCATGGTGACTCTCGGCTGCTGAATTACTTCATTTTGTAGTGTTTAAAGTGGAAAAGAAAATCCCCTTTTATGCTGTGTTAGCGTGTAGAAAGGGTCTGGCTTTGGCTTCTAGCTATCTGGTAAGACGAAGTCTCCAGATTTCCCTGCACTGTTCTTTTTAGACATATGTCTGGGACTCCTTCTGCAGAAATGGAGCCTGGCAAAGAGCAACTCTCAGCAAATATTTTCTGAGCAATGAACAAAGAAACAAATAAATAAGTAAAACAAGCCTTACAAACCATGACAAAGCCAAACAGAATTGAATTTTACTTGGTCCTTTTTGATTTCTCCCTTTTCTCCTCTTTATTCCCCTTTGTTCACTACTTTTTCTTTCTTTACTTGTATTTACTCCTAAGAGAGTCCCTGCATTCCCTCCTTGTTCTCCACCCGCTTCCTCTCTACACCTGAGCATTGGGGAGCTGACCTCGGAAGGCCACTTTAACTTAGGTTGTGCTTTAAGGCTCCAGCTTCTTAAACAGGTCAGCGTCTTTGCTCTCAGTGTAATAGGGGTTGATTTCATAAACTTGACTTTCTCTTTGCTTATTATGGGCTTATGTGGCTTTGTAGTCATCTTCTTATCAAGCACCGAGCTATGTGGCCTGGGTTCCTCCATGGGTGCAGGGTGCACTTGGGCAAATGGTAAGCTCATTATGCACTGGTTTCCCTGGGACCTGAAGTGTTGGACTAAATGATCGATGTGGTCCCTTCCAACTATAATGTTTTTTCTCCTTATGAACTTGACCCGCCGGTGTATGGCGTTTATAATTATCCTTTGGCATTCTGACTATAGAGTTAAAATTTATTTACAGGACTTTGACATAGTTCAAACAGTTGACCACAGATCAACTGTGTGTGTTTTTGTATGTGTGTATCTAATTTCTTTAACCGTATATTGAACAGATGAATATGAAAAAGTTATTGTATACTGGTGCTGTTCTTCTCTTATCCTACCTTGAAAAGGATATTGAAAGAAAGTGCTGCTGAGAGAGATTCCCAATAAACACATTTCCTAGTAGTTGAGGGAGGGGAGTTCGTGGTGAAATTTGAGGAGCAGTAGATATTTACTCCTCTTACTGACTTGCTATGATGGCTTGAATTCTTATTGTCAGAATAAGATCATAACATGTCTTGGTATTAAGGCATGTGTTCCTGGAAGGCTTTGTTAAGCTTAAAATATTATTTCAGAATTATTCTTAGATCCTTAACCCTTTGTACAGTGCTCAGAAATGAAATGTGCCTACAGGTGTCTTTCTCACCAAATAAGCACCACTTCTTTTCAACATTGTAATCAAAGTCCTAACTAATGCAATAAAAAGTATACTGATGGGGAAGGAAGAAACAAAACTGTTTCTGTTTTCAATGACTTGGTTGTCTTTGTAGAAGATCTAAAAGAGTAGACCCCCCCCCCAAAAATCCCCCCAAATGAAGGAGCAACTATAGCAAGACTTCAGGATACAAGGTTAATATACAAAAATTGATCATTTCCCTATATACCAGTATTGAAAATGTATAATTTGAAATTAAAAACACAATACTATTGGCTGAGGGTGGTGACTCATGTCTGTAATACTAGAACTTTGGGAGGCTGAGGTGGGAATATTGCTTGAGCTCAGGAGTTTGAGAACAGCCTGAACAAGAGTGAGACCCCCTTCTCTACTAAAAAATAGAAAAATTGGCCAGTCATTATGGTGGGCACCTGTAGTCCTAGCTACTTGGGAGGCTGAGACAGGAGGATCTGTTGAACTCAGGAGTTTGAGGTTGCTGTGAGCTAAGCTGATGCCATGGCACTCTAGCCTGAGCAATAAAGTGAGACTTTGTCTTGAAAAAAAAAAAAAGAAAAACCCAAATACAATGCCATGTATATTAGCACCCCCTAAAAATGAAGTCCTTAGGCACAAATCTAACAAAATAAACATATAATATTATATATCTGTAAGGAGATATATAAAAAACTGACATGAATATGATTAGAAAATTTTAATATTATTCTTCCATCTTCATCTATAGATTCAATGTAGTCTCAATCAAAATATCAGGAAGTTATTTTGTAGATAGCAACAAACTGGTTCTAAAGTTTATGTGGAAAGGCAAAACACTACAGTTAACACAATATGGGAGAAAATATTGGAAAAAAACAAAGTTGTAGGATGTGTTAACTTCAAGACTCTATATAAAGCTATAGTAATTAAGACAGTGTAATATTGTCAAAAGAATAGACAAAGGGATCAATGCAATAGAATAGACAGCCGAGAAATAAACCCACATAAATATAGTCAATAGATCTTTGACAAAAGAGTAAAGGCAACACAATGGAAAAAAGATAGTCCCTACAACAAATAGTGCTAGCACAAATGGACTGCTACACGCAAAAATAGGGACCTAGGCACCAACCTTACACCTTTCACAAAAATTGACTCAAAGTGGATCATAGATCTAAATGTAAAACAAAATTATAAAACTTCGAGAAGAAAACAGGAGAAACTCTAGGAGACTTTGGGTTTGGCAATGACTATTTAGATGACTTTTAGACACAGACTCATGATTCATGAAAGAAAGAATTGATAAACTGGATACATTAAAATAAAAAACTTCTGGTCTGTGAAAGACACTGTCAAAAGAATGAAAAGACAAGCCACAAACTAGAAGAAAATATTTGCAAAACATACATCTGACAAATGACTATCATCCAAAATATGCACAGAACTCTTAAAACTCAACAGCAAGGAAACAATCTGATTAAAAATGGGCCACAAGCCTTAACAGACACCTCACCAAAGAAGATATACAGATGGCTAAATAAGCATATGTAAAGATTCTCCACATCATATATCATCAGAAAAATACAAATTAAAACAACAGTGAGATACCACTACCTACCTATTTAGAATGGCCAAAGTCCAGAACACTCAGAACCCCAAAAGCTGGGGTTAGGCAACAGCAGGGACTCTCACTCATTGCTGGCGGGAACACAAAATGGCATAGCCACGTTGAAAAACAGTTTGACGATGGTTTCTTACAAACCTAAATATAGTCTTCCCATATGATCCAGCCATCATGCTCCTTGGCATATATCCAAAGCAGTTAAAAAGTTATGTTTACACAAAAACCTGCACACAGATGTTCATAGCAGCTTTATTCATAATTGCTAAAAGTTGGAAGCAACCAATATGTCCTTCAGTAGGTAAATGGATAAATAAACTGACATATCCAGACAATGGGATATTGTTAAGCACTGAATGGAAATGAGCTATAAGCCATGGAAAGACCTGGAGGAAGTGTAATGTATGATGCTACGTGAAAGAAGCCAATCTGAACAGACTCCTTACTGTATGATTCTGACCATGACAACCTGGAAAAGGTAAAACTATGGAGATAGTAAAAAGATGAGTGGTTTCCGGGGCTTAGGGGAGGATGGGAAGAATAAGTGGAGCACCAAGGGTTTTCCCAGCAGTGAGACTACTTTGTGATACTATAATGATGGGTATATACCATTATACTTTGTCCAAGCCCAAAGCACATACAACGCTAAGAGTGAGCCCTCATGTAAACTGTGGACTTTGGTTGATAATGATGTGTCAAGGTAGGTTTGTCTGCTGTAGCAAATGTACTACTCTGGTGAGGGATGTTAATGTGGGGGAGACCATGCATGTGGGGGAAAGGAGTATATGAGATCTCTGTACTTTCACTTCAATTTTGTAGGGAACCTAAGACTTCTCTAAAAAATAAAGTCTTTAAATAAAACATTTTTTCCACAGAGCTAACCCAGTAAACCATTAACCCTGTTGACTTGAGATGGATAAGTTTATTGGACTGAATTCAATGCACATTTCTTTGGGGACCTAAGATTCACAAAACTCTGTTTGGGGTGCTGAGAGGCATTTAGATGAATAAAGTACCTTGACCTTACACACACTCCAGTAACTGTAACACAAGTCCTAGCAGTGACATGGAGGGAATAGTCCTGAAAGGGAGCACAACACAGCAAGTGACATTTAGTTGGGCTTTGAGGAATAAGAAAGAATAAGCAGAAATTCTGGAGGTGGATGGGTTGATGCAGGGAGTGCAGAAAGAAAGATTTCATACAAATGGAAGAACATGACCAAGGCAGAGACAGAATGAGCCTCTGTGGTGTATCGAGGGGATTATTAACGTTCCAGGGTGATTGGAGCAAAGGCTACATGGGCTGGAGGGGAAAGGTCAAGGGCAGAAAATGGGTGTTTACAGCAGGCATTACTAGCCTGAGGAATTTGTTCCTTACAATGAAATTGAACTAAGTGGAGGTTTCTGAGCAACAGTGACCGCCATTGTTCTGGCATAGCAGCTATGTTGGTACCTGTCATTGTGATTCATAGGAAAAGCGCTTATAGACTGGAAAAGGGAAGGACTGAGGGTTTGAAAATCACTACTTCAACTGCTCAGAGGCGAGAAGGTGCAAGCTTGAGGTAAGGAGGTAAGGAAGTAATGGGAGATGCATTTCATTGCCTTTCATTTGCTCTTCCAGGTTACCCCCATCTTTTTCCCTCCTGCCTTCCATTTCTCAGCATTGTTAGACTGCATCAAATGGGCTCTCTTGCCCTTTGGTTTCTTGTTGGGTTTGGCATGTGGTGGCACTGACAAGAGGGCGATGTAGGAGGAAAGAGAGAGTGGGGTATTCATCCCGTAGTTCTCTTCCTGCCAGGTCACAGTTCGGTTGCTAGACCCAAGCTTGTGTGACAAACAGCCTCTTTATGAAACTCTCCTCCATCACCCTCATCTGAGTATGGCATCTGTCCTTTGCTGAGCACTTGACCTGGACAATGGGGATAAAAAGTGGGGACAGAGATTATAGATCTGAGGAGGCAGGACTGACAGGTCTTGACAGGTAACTGGCTGTGATGGATTCCAAGAAAGCACTGCTCGTGGACCACACAAAGGTCTGTTTGGCTTGGGCTGCTGGAGGATGGGGATGTGATGGGAAGGAAGACCATGGCTTCAGTCTGAATACACTGAGTTAGAAGTGTCTGTGGGCAACTGTGGGGAGATGCCCAAATGTGTATCTAGAGTTCAAGAAAGAGGTCAGAACTGGAGTTATTGAGATGAGAATCTTCTGAATCATATGTGGTCATTGAGGTCACAGAAACCAAAGAGCTCTCTGAAGAAGAGAGAGTGAAAAAAAACGATTGAACACTAAACTTCTGCAGAGTTGAGCAGTGAAAGGCAGCCTGGTCTGCGAGATACTCGTGTAGACTGGGGACAAAGCTGATGTCATCACAGACAAGAACATGCCACTCAGGGACTGGGAGGCCCATCTGGGGAGACTGTGCTGGAGACAGGGGCTCTGCTTAGTGTTAGCCCAGAGACAGCCAAGCAGGAGGGTCTCCTGGACAGATCGTGGAGGGTGAAAGAGGGCAATGGGCCCAGTGAAGGAGACCGCCAGGTACCCAGGGACATGAGAAATGGGAGCAGAAGTCCAACTTAATTTATTTCATAGGCTTGCTGTTTTGAGTCTTTACTGCTTTGGTTATTTAGGTCAAAAAACAAAGTCCTTAATATTTCAAGGTACTATAGCTTTAAATGTGATCTCACTGTATTTGGAGGGAAAAGCAGGAAATTCAGCAGAAGGAATAAATGACAATGGGAAATAGACTCATTCAGATGGAACAACTCTAAAAGGAGCACAATGCCCTGCTGTGTTATAAATGAACCAGAAGGCCAAAGCAGGCAAGTGTAATAATAATTTCAGCTGACATTTGGAATTACCCCTGTCTTTGCAGCGTAAACAGCAGAAAGTACCACTTCTGAAATTTCCAACTAACCACAGAGGAGGAAGAGCATGCACAGTTCCCCCGAAGCTGGGATTCTTGACCTTTGTGGGTAGTCCCTGATTCTCACTGAGGAACTGAAGAACATTTCTTTCCTCAGAAAAATAAATCCAAACATGCTCACATGGCACGCATACGATGCTGCACACAGTGGAGGGGTGTTAGAAGGCACCTGTCTCGTTAATCTTTTTACCTCCAATACAAGACACATAGTAGATGCTCGAGATAGACTTATTAAGTCATCGAGGAAGTAAGTGTTTGAACAATCACAGTCAAAATGCAAACATCTCCAGTCGTAGGTAAGGTATTAGCACCCATCAATATAAATTCCTTTATCCTAGTGGTTCTCGAACTTGTTGCACATTATAATTTCCTTGGGAAAGGAGGAAACTTTAAAAAACATTGATGAGCTTGTCTCCACTTCAGAACAACTGAATGAGAATTGGGGTCTAGGTAACAGCATTGTTTAAAGGCTCTTCAGATCATTCTATTGTGCGGGCAGGTCTGAAATCATTGTAGCAGGTGAAAAGTTATATCATTTAACAGGGAGAAAGAATAGGAAGGCATGGGTATGAAAAGTTTTCAGGTAAGAAATCAGGAACCATAATAAAAATGATCCTCTCTTCCATTTCAACAGTGAAATATCTCACTGTCAGATGCCTGGTCTCATCCACACTCCTAAGACGCTCTTAGCAGTTAAGCCAAGCAGGTGTTGGTGAGTTGCTTCAGATCAAACCCAGGTCTATCAATGCAAACTGAAATCTTCTGAGCTGAGCATGTGGTTCTCGTGATTTTGCCAAACTAACTCATGGAGGATAAGAAGAGGGGTTTCCATTTCGAGAGGGCCCACCTCAGGAGGTCTAGAGAAGGGTCTGGGAACCTGGCATTTTGCAAATACAGCTGGTGATGCCATTGCACGGTCAGGGTCTAGGGCAGCAGCTCTAAATTGGGGCTGGGGTAGAGCATGAGGGACCAGAGGAGGCATGCCAGTGGGATATACCTGGGGAGAGTTCTCAAAATGATCTTATGTCCCAGATCTAGGGAACAGCACCCGGAGGGGTTGAGGGTAAATATACAGAAAGTGCTTCATTCTGATGCAACATTCAACACAGCTAAGAACCAGCATATGGACGCGTTTCGGGAGCCCAGCCTGGTTCTTCTAGGGCCACTGCGGCAATAGTGACCCCTGGCTATGCAGAGGCTGGCCCCTGGGGGATGGGCCCTGGGCAGAGACTGGCAATGAGGAGGCAGGGCGGGTAATTAGGTACTGAAAGTATGCAGCAGAGTGCTAAGGGCAGGTGGGGATGACAAAAACAAGCTTTGCTCACTTGGCAGTTTTGTCCAGGGCTGGCCCTGCTGCAGAGTAACGGAAGCCAAGGTTGGAGGGACAAAACCGGCAGTTTCCAGATCACTTTTGTTTTCCCCTTACATTAGGCACATGTGTCAACCCTGAAAGTCCCAGGTGCCCACCTCTGCTGTGCTTGGCACATGAAAATGCTGAGTGAAACCATGGCCAGGGCAGCTGAAACCGTTCTCACAGGAGGGTCCTGGCAGCGTCTCACAAAGGTGCCCTCAGGAGCTGACAGAAATCAGCCGTGGGGGATCTGTGCTTGGGGTCACAAGACAGAGGGGCCAGCAAGCGTGTGGGAAGGAGGCGCTCTCTGCTGTCTTTGAAGGAAGGAGCAGATAATCATTCCCCTTGAGGGTGGAAAGCTCTCTGCACATGTCAGCTATTATCACTCTTTCACCTCAGCTTTGCCCTCTTGGGCAGTAGATTCGGTGCGCCTGTTGTGATTTCGTTGGTTGTGTACCCTGTTACAGACCCCTTCTGTGACAGTGACACAGGGCTATGAGCCATTATTTTCACTGTTTAGCATAGAATTCAGGATTCCCTGGAATGAATGGGCTGGGGGAATTGGAAGGAAGAAAAGAGTCAGAGTGATGGTTCAATGACTGGATTGTTCTAAAGTTTACCCTGGGATGCAGTAAGCCAGTAGCAAATGTCAAGAGAGGGAGAGGGACGTGTGTGAGTGTGTGTGAGTGTGTGTGTGTGTGAGAGAGAGAGCGAGAGCGAGCCGGAGGGAGGCACAGCCAAGGCAGGCTCCACTTGATAGTCTACAACTACTTTCCCTCTGCATCTTCTCAACAAGTGATGGCGCCAAAACCTGCATCTTTCATA
>CAUYRH010134862.1:0-21882 GCA_963574655.1 Perodicticus potto | reverse complement strand
CATCCCAGGCTTGCAGAGATGTTCCACCAGACTTTGTGTCAGCAGTGTCCTCTCAACGGAGCGTTCCTTAAAAGCTTTGTCCTCGGGCAGCGCCTGTGGCTCAGCGAGTAGGGCGCCAGCCTCATATACCGAGGGTGGCGGATTCAAACCTGGCCCTGGCCAAACTGCATCAAAAATTAGCTGGGCACTGTGGCAGGCGCCTGTAGTCCCAGCTACCTGGGAGGCTGAGGCAAGAGAATCACTCAAGCCTAAGAGGTGGAGGTTGCTGTGAGCTGTGACTCTACAGCACTCTACGGAGGGTGATAGAGTGAGACTCTGTTTCTACAAAAAAAAAAAAAAAAAAAAAAAGCTTTGTCCTCTGGGGCTTCTGGTGAATAATCTGATGAGTTTTCCCCAGCATGGTCATGGTAAGTCAAATCCAGCATGCCCACTTCCCTGAGATTTCCCATTTTTTCTCCCACCCGCTGGCACAGCAATGCGAGTATTGCGACTTTGTTCAGCATAAGGCAATGTGTTTCCTGTGCATCCAGGATCACAAGTTCACACCACCCTGGGAGCCTTGGCAAGATGTTAAAATCTGTTATCTAAGGAAAGTGCATCCAAGTCAGTAAACTCTACCCAATCTGATGTTCTGCCCCCCTTGACCAAGCATTCTTAGAGTCCTCCCAGCCACGCATTCTTTCAGTCTCAGCAGGGAAATGGTGGCCGATTTGTATTATGTCTTTTGGTCGTGAATAAGCCATTTATACCTCATCCAAAGCCCTTAGTGTGGTTTTATTACATTTAGTATAATAAAAATACCACGGATGGTATTGCTGCTGATGAAATAAATGGTCATGGGGCAAGGCAGTATTGTGTGAGCCTTGGAGACTTGTTCCTTCTAAAAGGCAAAGAGGGTCCAAAGGAGTCTTCCCTGGAGGCCCAATCACAGGGTGGTGAAATGAGCAACTGAGCCATAGCACCGGGTAGGAGATTGGGAGTGACCCAGGAGAAACAAGGACAGGCAGCCCCACGTCGGAGTGGCCTGAGACCGGAAAAGTCTCTGGCTGTGTCAGTGGGGAGGTGGGGCAGTCTGAGCAGGAGCAGGCAGAACAGCAGGACGGGAGGGGCAGCCCAAGGCCTGCCCAGGAGTCAGCTTCTGCCTCTTTCCCTCATGTTCCACGGGAGCACACACACACACACAGATGGCACAGAGGGGCTGAGGGTAAGCGTGACCGGATGGCTCACACTTAATCTCAGCAATTTCTCCCCTTTGCTGAATTACCATTTTCCACCTTTGTCTCTCTCTGGATCAATTTTAATATTGGCTTGCTGATATTTGTGTGCAGATCTTAATCTCGGTCCCTTTTTAAATTGTAAGTTTTATGAAAGTGGAATCTTTTATTTACTTCTACATTACCCTGAGATCCAAAGCGGGAGGCTTGTATGTATTAGGTGTTCAGTAGACATTTGCTCAATGAATAAATGAATGAGAGGTCAGTGACGCTGCCTTCTATGCTAGATATTTAATTAAGTACAATTTATTGGTTTGTATGCTAAATCAAAATAAATATATGTGAGGGTCAAGAAGAAACTCTGAATGTTAAATATAAGGGAGGAGTATTTATGAGAAAGGATTTCTTAAGGTGTTTTGGAAAAGGAAGCCCACAAAATGGAAATTTTTTCTATCTGTTTTTCTCAATTATCCATAAATTATGCCAAAATTCTATTTAAATGTTGTGAATGTGTCTACTAAAATTGTGTATTGATTGACATAATAAGGTAACATCTCAGGCCCAATGCTGCAAAGCCAGCAAGCTAGATTCTTTCACACTTCACAGCTATTTTCAGAGGTGAGACCAAGTGAATATTTGAGACTTTCAAAATTATCCTGGATTCTCAGGCAACACTCACACCATAGTTCACATGGAAGGCACATAGAGATACGGGCTTGGGGGGAAGGTCTTGTACCCATGTTTGTGTCTTGGTCGTCAGAAATTCTGAGAAGATATAAATACAAATCCCTACTTTACAAATGAGAATTTCAATAACAGAGATCCAATCCTTGGCTCCAGGTCATTAAATCTTAGAGATAAAGTCTGAACATACCTCTGTCCAGTTGTAGAAGGTACGCGATTAACCCCATTGTGACACGAGTGGGGTAGGAAACCCAGAAGGTGTGTCCCCTCGTGTCCAGGGAGTCCAGTGCTCTGACAAATATGTCACCTGCTATGGTGCACGAAGCACTGTTCCAGCACTGGGACAGGAGGGGATGAAAGAGAGAGATACGACCTCTCCTCAGGGAGCTTTAGGTTGGCAAGGCAGGCAGTGGGGACAGATAATAAGGACATAAATCAGTAAAACTATGATAAAAATGGGTATAAGCCAGAGCAGGGAAGAGTACTAGGAAGTGAGAGGAGAGGTCATACCAAGACAGCCTCGGGAGAAGGTGAGACCTGAACAGAGTGGTTATCTGACAAAAGCCCATCCCAGGTATATACAACAGCAGGTGCAAAGCCCCCATCCCGGGTAGACCTAACAGCCGGTGCAAAGCCCCCATCCCAGGTAGACCTAACAGTCCGTGCAAAGCCCCCATCCCAGGTAGACCCAACAGCAGGTGCAAAGCCCCCATCCCGGATAGACCCAACAGCAGGTGCAAAGCCCCCATCCCGGATAGACCCAACAGCAGGTGCAAAGCCCCAGAGGTGGGCGGTGTGGCTGGAGCCAGGTGGACACAGGAAGTAGAATGAAGTCAGGAAGGAGATGGGGTGGTGTGCAGGGCTGGGTTATGCAGGGTCGCCGAGGCTTCATGACTATGTGGCTTCCACTCTGAGTCCAGGATTAGGAGCAGAGAAGTGACATGATTGGACTTGGCTGCTCCGCAGGGAGGCCAGGCCAGCGCCACCGCAGTGGGTCCAGGTGAGGGACGGCCCTGTCTGGGACTAGGGGAAAGGCAGTGGAGGGGCAGGAAGACGTCAGATGGAGATGCATTTCAATATAAAGCAGTAGGATTTGCTGATGCTTCAAACACGGGGTTGGAGAGAGAAGACTCAAGAATAGCTTCCAGGATTTGGGCCTATGGACCCACAGGATTAAGATGGCTTTTTATCACCAGGGAGAGATTGTGGGAAGAATGTCAGGAGTTCAGTTTCAGACATGTTGGTAGGAGACATGCCTTCGTGGAAATCTGACACAGGCAGTTCCTGCGAGCCAAAGGAACCTTCTGGGCTGGATGTAAACTTGGAGTCGTTCACACATAAATTGTATTTAAAGCAATAAGATGGGCAAAGTCACCAAGGAAGTGAGGGCAGACAGGAAGGAAAAGGACTTGGACCATTGTAACTTTGGAAGATGAAATCAGAGTGAAAAGGAGTCAGGAAGAAAGGGAGGAAGCCTGGGCCACTTCCAGAAGAATCGTCCAGTGATTCATCCCTTTAAGTCATTAGTCCTCCGTTCAGTCACTCTTTTTTTTTTTTTTTTTTTTGAGACAGAGACTCAAGCTGTCACCCTGGACAGAGTGCCGTGGCATCACAGCTCATAGCAACCTCCAATTCCTGGGCTCTGCGAGTCTCCTGCCTCCACCTCCCAAGCAGCTGGGACTACAGGCGCCCGCCACAACGCCCGGCCATTTCTTGGTTGCAGCCGTCATTGTTGTTTGGCAGGCCCGGGCTGGATTCGAACCCGCCAGCTGAGGGGTACGTGGCTGGCGCCCTAGCCGGATGAGCCACAGTCACTCTTCAAACATGCCTCTAGGACAGGAGGGTGAAAGTGAGAGAGAGCGCCACCTGCAGGGAACTTCCCTTCTGCTCAGGGTTCCGTGAACTAGGAGATACTGTTGGTACTATATACGGCCCATATACAGTTGACCCTCGAATGACTTGGGTTTGAGCTGCTCGGGTCCACTGGTGTGTGGATCCTCTTCCATGTCTGCCAACCCTCCTCTTCCTTCTCCTCCTCAACCTGCTCCATGTGAAGACAACGAGGATGAAGACTCTGTGATGATCCACTTCCTCTTATGAATAGTCCATATGTTTTCTCTTCCTTATGATTTTCTTAGTAATGCTGTCTTTTCTCTGGCTTACTTTATCGTAAGAATACAGTACATATATATATCCAACACACCAAGTATGTGTTAACTGTTTGTGTTACCAGTAAGTCTCCTGTCAACACAATGCCAGTAGTATTTAAGTTTTGGGAGTCCAAAGGTATTAGTCAGATTCTCAACTGTGTGTCTGTGGGTGGCACCACTGGCCTCCACCCTCACTCCCCGCTTTGTCTGAGGGCCAGATATGGTCCAGAAAACAGAAAAGCTGTAACAATCACAAGACAATTCGGCTTAGTTACACAGGTGATGGCAGGGGGCTGTCCACAGCAGAAAGCCACCAACACTCCTGAGACAGAGGGACAGGAAAGGAAGGAATGTCATAGCACTAGGGGCTGGTGTCCCACAGGGACACTGGAATTAGTGCAGGCCCACACAAGGGGGGTGCAGCTGAGGGAGGAAAGAAATGCCCTGCTTCTCCCCGCCCCCCAAGCTCCCAACTGTACCTCCCATGGATGTTCTTGAAATTAGCATGTCTTTGAGGGCTTCCTTTTCTTAAAATGCAAATATCTCTAAGAGAATAAATACTGCAAAGTAAATAAACAGAGCCTCTGCCATCCTAGCAGTCTGGTTGGGGAGGCAAATAAGTAAACCCGTCCTTCCCTGGAAAGGAAGGCATTTTACGCAGGTGCTTAGAAATCTAATGAGACTGGAGCATAAACTCCACCACCTTCATCTGTCCTCAAGCTACAGACACACACACACTGCAGACACAGACCATAGGCAGATCTGGTCTTTCCAAGTCCATGTTGAGAGGCTGATATTCTCTCTCTCCCTTCTCACTCTCTCTCCCTTCTTCCTCAGTTAGTCACAAGGGAGAAAGGAAGGATTTCCTATAAATAACAGGATGATGCCTGGCGAATAAACAGGCAGCACTCGGTAAATGTCACCTATTACTAGTGTGCTTCTCATGCGCTCAACAACCTTGGATCATGCCCACTTTATTAACATGTAAGTGGAGAGTGAGAAGGTTGACTGACTTATCTATGATTGCAGAATTAGTTAGCGGGAGCTTGGATCCAAAGCAGGGTGTTTTGAGGTGCAAGACCAAGTTCTGTGCACTCTGCCAGGCTCTCGTTTATCAGGGGAAAGTTAGCTGGGGAGAGAGAGAGCACTTTGTCAGGGCCCAGTTTCACATGCCAGGAAAGGGGATTATTGTTGGGCCATTAAAGTCTGTATTTTCCACTTGACTTCTCTGTCCTGGCATTTCTTCAATTGTCCTGCCCAGAGAGACAAAGTCTGGTTCATAAACATTAACAGAGGCACTGAGTTCGATCCTGGGGCTTAAGAGGCTCAGGAACCTGCCACTTTTTTCATTCTTTCTTCTTTTTTTACAGCTAGGTTTATAATTTGAATGTGAAATTTTCTGCTGCTTCCTTTTTTTTGTTTTTTTGCCTTTTTTGGCCGGGGCTTGGTTTGAACCCACCACCTCCGGCATATGGGGCTGGCACCTTACTCCTTTGAGCCACAGGCACCACCCTGCTTCTTTTATTTTTGAGACAGGATCTCACTCTGTTGCCTGGGCTATATTCCCGTGGCATCAGCCTTCCTCACAGCAACCTCAAACTTCTGGGTACAAGTGATCGTCCTGCCTTAGCCTCCCACTCAGCTGTAAGTACAGGAGTCTGCTGTGACACCCAGCCAAGTTTTCTATTTTTAGTAGAGACGGGGTCTCATTGTTGCTCAGGCTGGTCTCAAACTCCTGAGCTCAAGCAATCCTCCTGCCTCAGCCTCCGAGAGTGCTAGGATTGCAGGCGTGAACCCTTTCAGCCATCCCAGTATTTCCAGAGGAGCCAGAGTGATCCTCACAGAGCTTTTGTCACAGAGTACAATCCGAGGCAAGGTGTCTGCGTGGAAACATCACAGAAATATCTGAATTGTAGAGCTGACACTTTGGTTGGAGAATGTGGGTGAGGCTAGGAGTTTGAGGGTGCTTAAGAGAGACGGATATAGCTAAGGGATTGATGGTTCTCAGGCACAGGCTGGGTCAGATGTGCTGACCTGGTACCGAGCAGAGGACCATGAAGGGTGTGGATGTGGACCTGCAGGCCTAGGGTTTCACTCCCATCAGCTACATGATTTTGCACGAATCACCTGACTTCTTCAGGCCTGTGTGTGAAGGTTGGTTATGAGCTGAGTCTCCAAATCCTTTGAGATCTAGATTTGTTCAACAGAGTATCGACTAAGCTGCTCCAACCAAGAGACTCCCAGAGTCAGGGATTCATACCCAGATGCATGCTACTTCTCCCTCCTATACACAGCAGGAGGGGGCAGGCCGTCAGGGAGGCTGCTGGCCGGTACATGGCATCTCCAGATGTTGCTCTGTCCCTTGGTCAACGCTGACTCACCAGTGCCAGCTGCCCATGTGGCAGAAGCAAGAAGATGGAACAAGGGCAATGAGCTTCCACTGTGAGGACCTGAAATTAGTGCAGATTTCTTGTGTTTCCATCTTTGGGGCCAGACCAGTGCTGATGGCCACATGTTGACTCATGGGAGACTTGAGAATGTAGCCTCTAGCCTGCTGGCCTTGCACCCAGTGAAACTCAGGGAGGCTGCCGAAATGAGGATGGAGAAGGGGAACGGAGCGGAGGAGCCCCAGGGCCTCTTCAACCAAGGCTGGTTCGGCCTCCACCCATTCTATCATCACTGCTCCACGGAAATCTGAAGCACACACTGGCCGGGCTGCGGCTACTGGTGAAAATTTCAATTCCCTTGTGACCATGACCTCTGAGATCCTTATCTGTCTTATTCTGAAACCACATGTGGTGAGAATAAGATGGAGTCATTCAGGTCAGGGCCGAGACGACACACCTGGTCTTGCTGGGTTAGGTCCCACGTGACCTTCCCCTCATGTCTCCCATTCCTGCTGTTTTGTAAATTCAGCTTTAACCAAAAAGTGTATATCTTGAGTAGTTTAGGGCAATTGATTTAGGAGATTAACTTTTGAAATGGAATGTCATTTTGGGTGATGCCGATTATTATTTATTATGGGCCATGGGTTATGTCAATTATTGTTGTTTAAGGTAAAGATTAACATGACTTTTACTTTGAACTTTTTTTTTTTTTTTTGAGACAGAGCCTCAAGCTGTCACCCTGGATAGAGTGCCGTGGCATCACAGCTCACAAGCAACCTCCAATTCCTGGGCTCAAGCGAGTCTCCTGCCTCCGCCTCCCAAGTAGCTGGGACTACAGGCGTCCGCCACAACGCCCGGCCATTTTTTTCTGTTTCAGCCGTCATTGTTGTTTGGCGGGTCCGGGCTGGATTCGAACCCGCCAGCTCAGGTGTATGTGGCTGGCGCCTTAGCCTGTTGAGCCACAGGCGCCGAGCCTACTTTGAACTTTTATGTATGAGACTGATTTTGTTAATGGAAGAACAGGACAGTCTTGGAGAGGCTACTCTCACTGTTCTCCCGAATGCCGGCCTTCTGACAAAATGTAGTGACCCTATCTCTGTCTCTGCATACAGCTGACAGTGAACAGATGGCTGGACCTTCTTCAACCAGTAACATTTCTATACCATGTTGCGTCAATCCTGGGGTGAAACTTAGTCCACTACGAACCCCTCTCACACAAAGCCTTAGGGAGTTACCAAGAAGGAGGAAGTGTGGCAGGAAGGGGGTTATCTACAGTGAGCCTGGACACTGGTAAACCATGTACTTATTAGACAGCTCTGCTGCGAAAAGTCTAGCAAAGCCCATGAGATACACCTCAGAAATGCACCTGAAGGTGAACCAAGCTCGGTTTATTAACTTGCTACAAAAAGGGAGTCCACACAGCAGAGAAACTGTGGGCCATCTCATTAGGAGGAGCCAGCAGCTGCCTGGGGTTTCAGCCGTGTGATTCCGAAGAGGGGTGAGGGGAGTGGGGAGTGGCTCTGGCTGTGGAACGGATGGGTGGAGTAACTGAAGGTCCCTTTGTTCAGTAGTGAGAGGAATGAAGAGGGCTGGGGGAATCACTTATGACCAAGTACCCCTGCGAGCTCAGCTGACGCTGGGGGGGAGGGGAGCATTGTTTACTGCCGGCTTTTTCTGGGTTACCAGGTGTCTCACCGCCTGATCAATAACAGGTCTGACATTGCACTTTCTCAGGTCCTCTTGGTCAGGTCATCACTGGCGACTTCCCATTGACTGCGCCACCTCTGCTGTGCCCTGCCCTCACCACCGGCCTGACTTTCCTCCCCACTCTCTCCTTATTTCTCTTCTCTTTCTTGTGGAGAGCTGGTTTACTCCCCAGGCAGAGAGACTTAGATAACCTCCTTTCGTTCTTGGACGCTCAAGCCCTTAACATATTACCTCACTTAGGATTATCTTCCGGTTGAGAAATTCTGGAGCCATTAGTTAAGATGATACTGTTTTTGTCCCATTACAATAATATGAGGAAAATAATACGCACTTGCAGAGTGATTGCATATGGGATGTACTCAGAAAAGGTTAGTTCTTTCCCTTCTTTAACGTTGGAAAATTTCTATAGCAGAATTGTTTGTTTGTTTGTTTGTTTTTTGCAGTTTTTGGCCGGGGCTGGGTTTGAACCCACCACCTCCGGCATATGGGCCCGGCGCCCTACTCCATTGAGCCACAGGTGCTGCCCCTCTATAGCAGAATTTTTGGTGCACTAGCCAGATTCCCTGAGTTCCCTTGTCCTATTCCCATGAAACCCTCCCTAATTTCTGGGGGCTTTGAGCTTTTGTTTCCATCCACCAGCAGCTGCGTCTCTCTGCACTTAGCCTACTGGCAAAGCACGTGCAGTGGGCAGGAAGCTGCTGGGAGTTGAGTCTCTGGGTGTGTTTCTCAGTCAAGGACTGCTGGATGCAGGAACATGAAAGCCCGGTCTCCTTCCTTGACTTGGGACAAACTCTCTGGGGCATCCATTTTGCTCCAGACTTCCCTGCAGGATTAGGCTGGAGACTTGGCCTCAAATTGTGCTCCTTCCCACTTCACCTCTTTCTAAGCAGGGTCTCCTTGGTCCCTTATCAGGTTCTCCTAGGAACACATCCTTAAAAATTATCTGCATGTGAATCGTTGATTTTGTTCAGTGGAAAATAGACGTGCCAAAATGAAAAGCCTGCTAAGTAGCCTCTCCTAAGATGCAGAGAAATCAAGGAAACTGTTGCAGAGGTCCAGTTGACGGACCCGAGCAGGAATGGTGCCGGAGGGGCACAGACGAGGGGGAGGGCACAGAAGTACATGGGGAACCCATAGTCTCAGATGGTTGGATGCGGCGGCAAAGGAGAGGGGCAGGAGCCAAGGATAGATCCACAGTCACAGCTTAGGAGATGGAGCAGATGGTGAGCTTGGAGGCCGGGAGGAGGAGATGGGTGAGTTTGGTGTGAGCATGTTATACTTGTGGGACATCCAGGTGGAAATCCTTGCCACCATGACACTGAGAAGGGGCGCTCCAGGCACAGAGGCACTGTGTGAAGCTCAGGGTGCTAAGTATATGTATCTGGGCCACAAAGTTGTTAAAGTAGCAAATATGGAAGCCCAAGGGGAAGGAAACACATGGGAGCATAAAACTCAAGCACAAACAAAACAAAATCTGAACGTCCTTCCGAGTGACCTCTGATTCCTTTTGCTCCACCCATCCTCCATAATATTCTTCTCCGGGTTGAACTGCTGCTGTCTTTAATCTTACTGTTATTTTAATTGCCTGTTCCTGCTCAGTTGGTAAATTTTTCTTGTTGCCTTCTTATTTCTCTGGGTCTCATTTTCCATATCTCTAGAATGAGAATGTCCACCTCAAAGGGTTACAGCCAGATCAGTGAGACCCTTCCTGTGAGTCGCCCAGCCCGGTGCCTGCGGAAGTGCCCAGTAAAAGTCCTGCCCACTCCTATATCTTCTTGTCATGCACATAGAACCAGATAGCTGGAAGTAATGCTATTCCACAAACAGGGTATTTATTTACATCAACTGTGACTTAAGTTTATGGTAGATTCTCGGAGTTGCAGGGCACTAGAATTTTCCAGCACACAAGCTCAGCCAAATTCATACTTAGAGATAACCTGAGTGATTTCCTGTGTCTCCTTCTTTTTTCTACTATACAAGGTCATCATAAATTCCTCCCCTGCACTACACCAAGCCGCTCATTTCCACAAATCACCTTCACATGTGGCTTTTCTCACTGTTGTATTAACAGGAGGAGGAGGCCCATCAGCAGACAACACAAAGGTTCAGTCTCAGCAGGGCCCTGCTGAGGAAATATGGGTTTGGTAAAGTATTGGGTGTTTGAAGGAAATGAGACGGAGTTCAGAGAGTGGATCACCCTCAGGAAAAGACATCAAAATACCACTGGCCTGTAGGGTTTTGTAAAAAGATGCTGAAGAACTGAAAAAGGCCCAGAAAGAGGCAGCCACACATCATTGCTTTCACAGTTTCTGTTTTATTCTGCTTTTTTTTTCTTTTTCTTCTCTCTCTTTTTTTTTTCTTTGAGAAGGCCAAACTATTCCCCCCACCTCCAACCCCATTCAATTTACAGAGAAATTTGTGTGTTCATTCTTTTAGGCCAGATTGACAATTGTGACCTTTCTATGAGTTCCAGACCTTCTCTCACGTTCCCTAATTGTCTATTGAAATGAATAGCTTCCTGATCTGGACAGTGACATCACTGAGGGGCGGGCCAGACCGTATTTACTTTTGTATCTTTGCTGCATACACAATGCCTGGTTAATGGAAATTTTGAGTCAATATATGTCTGTTGAATTATTACCTAATTGAATGAATGAATGAATAGACAATGAAATTCATTATCCTCAAGAAGGTTAGAATACACATTACAGGGGAAAAGTATCCTTAGAGACGAAAATAGGAGGGTAAAGTCACAGCCTGCAGACCTGAAATCTGTACCTGCTGTGAGAGCAATGCTGAGATGCATGATTCACCTCCCAGGACTTCAAATATTGTATTAAAAATTAAATTTTCATTGAATATTTATTCTCTGGTATGTTTTGCATCCCAAACAATGCTGTTATTACTAACTAGGCTCCTAGCATATTCCAGCTGGCCAGCATTCTTGGAAATATTGCAAATAAATTCAGAAAGCACTTTCATCAATGTGAATAACTTCAGAGTGGAAAAAACTTTAAAGATCTTTAGTTCTTCCTCCCAAGTTAAAGATGAAGAAACGGAAGTCAAGATCCACTTTACTATCCAATTCTTAGCTGGCTTATCCTGACCGAAATCACAATAAAGTTGCCTGCCCACGGTTCCCTTCTCTCCTGCTGAGTCATGAACAAGCCTGGTCACTCCCCGAGGGGCCCTGTGTGCCCAGCTGTGAGCTGCATGTATAGCAAAACTGCATGACTTTTCTCAGTCTCTCCTTTGACCTACATCTCCTTTGACCTCATAGCCCACCCAAGGCCATATAGCTAAAACAGTCCCATGGTGAACTGAGGACAGGAATAAAACTCTACTGTAGACAAACTGAACCAGAACCCAGGTGCTCTGTCTTGTAATCCAAGGATTCTTCTGCTACCTAAAAAATGAAAATTATATGACTTCTCCCTCAAATATACTATTAGGAAATCTTTCATTAAACTTATTCTTCATTCTCTAGAAGTCATTTGATCTCCTAGGTAAAATGGTAAACATATTCTCTAACATAAGTTCCATAAAAAATGAGCACTAATGCCCATCTTTTAGAAAAGCTTTTAGCCAATCCAGCAAGAACTCTGGAATCTGACAATACTTTCCTTCAAAAAGTCTTACTTTGTGCTATTTGAATAACTCTTGTCGGACGTTTGAATGGCTGCCTGTGTCCTTCAGCTCTGTAGTGGGGTTGAATGAAGAAGGGTTGAGTACCTGTCTCCATTAGGAATTTTTTTCTGTTCCTGGAGACTGTTTAGACGTGATCAATGCTTCACTTTAGTTGGTCTCTAAAGTTCAGGGCCAAGTAAATGCGACTTAAGTGGCCTGTCCAAATGGATTTTTAAGAAAAAATGTCTTAAATTAATGTCAATGACAGATATGAGGACAATTGCATTACTAAACACAATTTTCCCTTTTCTAATGGGCATGACCCTTACTAATTTTTTTTTTAATAATCCGTTGCTGCTTAGTGACAAACTAAATCACACACACAAATCTCATTGTGGCTAATAGCCTATTTATTTCTCCTTTTTTTTCTTTTGTGAAATCATGTTACATTAAAAGGTGAATGCTTAGAATCCGAGAACTGGTCTGGAAGTATCTAAGACTGTCTGAGCTGCTACAACAAAATATCATAAACTGGGTGGCTTAGAAACAATGGGGAGTTAGTTCTCACAGTTCTGGAGGCTGGGAAGTCCCAAATCTAGGTCCTGACAGGTTTGGTATCTGCTGAGGGTCTGCCTCCTGTTTCAGATGGCACCTGCTAGCTCTGTCCTCACATGGCAGAAGGGAAGACATCTCTACTCACTGGTCCTACTCATGAGAGATTCCCCCCATGACCCAATCACCTCCTAAATGTCCCACCTTTAATAATATCATCTCAGGGTGAGATTTCAAGACATTGATGTTAGGGAGACACAGCATTCAAATCATAGCAGGAAGAAATGTCAATATCACCTAATCAGATTGTTCCCACCTTGTGTGAATAGTGTGAATGACTAAAAGTACAATGTTGACTTTTTCAAGAATGAGAAGGCACATTTAGGGTCAGGAAATTTTGCAAATTCCTACACGGTGGTAAGTTTTATTTTTAGTGTCCATTGATTGAAAAACTATACTACTACAAATTCAGTAAACTTTTTAAATAAAATTTTGTCTGAGTCACAATAGCATTTATAGTACACTTAACAATATGTATTTGCAAGAAAGATGGAGCAGGATGAAGCCTATGGATTTAAAGACTTGGGAATTACTTTAACAATCTTTCCTTTCTTCTGAAACCGCTTACCCTGACTGACATACCTCCTCTTGGTGCTCTAAATATTTCTGCCAGCTAGCTGTAACTTGTGCTTGTATACTCCCTGTCTCAGGCAGCTCACTGGTTCATACAGCAGAACACTATATCTTTCAGCTGTTCTCCCTAATACTGAAGTTTCTTCATGATACTGAGCTGAGGTCTGTCTCTCTGAAATCTCTAGGTTTTCACTGTATGGGCTCCCTGAAGATAATGATAATTCTCTTTTACAGGAAAACCCCATTCAGGGACAGGCTGAAGTGGGCACAGAAGGGAACTCTATGAGGAAAATATGCAGATAAAAGGCCTAGGGTTTGAAAAAAAGGAGATTTTGCTGTGGATCCAGAAGTACCAGACTATTGACATCAGGGAACTAGACGAACAGAATCCAGGAGGCTGTGTAACCATGAAGAAGCAGAGAGATGGCCACCCCAAAGCTGACTGGGCCCTAAGAATTGTGGGCTGATAGATGAGTATGATGAAAATGGATTAACGCAGTGGAAAAGGGTGGCTAAAGGTAGGTACAGTAAATTTTGAGCTATTATCTCAGTGTAGTTGGGAGAAGCACTGATATAAAAACCACTAGGAGAACTATATTGTTGAAGTCCTCCTCTTTACAATTTTAAGATGTTCTCATTTGTCATTACAATGATCCCATTAATGTAAAACCATGCACATGGTGAGACTGGCACACGGCTCCCTCATCTATGAGTGGAAGGTCGGAGGAAATACATTGCCCAAGAAATTCCATTGTCTTCCTCCCACTCTTTTTCTTGTCCCCAGGGTCACCATTTTCCTGGATCCTTGAAAGTTTTCAGATCTCTCATTCTCTAGATTTCTCTGCCCTAAATATGTTCCTCTTGGTCAAAACATGGCACTGAGGATTTAATCCAGGACTCCATCTGTTAGGTGCCTAAACCATTCCTCCATCTCCCCTCCCCAAACAAAAGGCTTGCTTGGCCCTGCCCCAAGAGTTCTGCCTGCAAGACCCTAGCCAGGCCAAAGCCTTCCGGCAACCCGTGGAATCTCCCTCCTCCAACACCCAGTATAAAAACAAGCCCCCAAGCACTCTTGGATGGGTCTCAGTCTTCTTTCACTAAACTTGGCTCGAACCTTTCCTGGTCTCATCTGTGAGTGCACCGTCGAAACCCTTTCACCATCTGTGGATTGAATAATCCAGGTAAGATGGGACTGTGACATTCTCTCTTTGTTCTGAGTTGCCCACGTTGTGTGTATTGTCTCTGTCAATTTAGTGTTGCTATAACAGAATACCTGAGGCTGGATAATTTAAACAGAAAAAAGGTTATTTGGCTCACAATTCCTTTTTTTTTTTTTTGAGACAGAGTCTCAAACTGTCACCCTGAATAGAGTGCTGTGGTGTCATAGCTCACAGCAACCTCAAACTCTTGGGCCTCGGTTTTTCTATTTTTAGTAGAGATAGGGTCTCGCTTTTGTTCAGCTGTCTTGAACTCATGGGCTCCAGTAGTCCACCCAACTCGGCCTCCCAGAGAGCTAGGATTGCAGGTGTTAGCCTCTGTGCCTGGCATGGCTCACAATTCAGGTGCCTCCAAGAATTCAAGATGCCCAAGCTCAAGATTGGGCAGCTGCATCTGGTGAGAGCCCCATGCTGCTTCAACTCAAGGCAGAAGCCATAGGAGAGCAGTGTGTGGGAAGGGATCACATGGCAAAGCAAAAAGCAAGAGAGAGTCTGGGAAGCCAAACTCACTTTCATAGCAACCCGCTCTCTGGTAACGTATCTATTCCCACAGAGTGAGATCTCACCCACTCCCACAGGAGGGCGTTCATCTGCCCATGAGGGATTCCTGCTCCCACCCACGGCCCAAGCCTCCTACTAGGTTCCACCTCCCAACACTGACACATGGGGAATCACATACCAACGTTAGCTTTAGCGGAGACAAACCACATCCAAACCGTGGTAAACACAGACTGTATACTGTATAGGAAGCTAAATACCCACTACACTCATACCCAATTATTCAGTACAGAGCTGAGGCTGAGAACAAGGACATTACACTCAAACCTACTTGGCCTTGACACCTGGTCCTCCCCTCTCTAACTGTGTAACTGTGCAAGTCATTCAGTCTCTTCACACCCTTCATATCTGAAGGATAGAAACTGTAATTAAAGGCTGAGTTTTGGTAAAGGTTCACAAGTAGATTCCTCCGGTTTTTCACTTGCTCAAGCACCCTTCCGCTTCTTCACTTATCGCACAAATATTCCTCTAGTGTCTCCTCTGTGCCAAGCACTGATTGATACAGTGACGAGGCAGCAATGATTAAGACAGACGTCACCCTCACCTGATGGAGCTCGTCCTCTAGAGATGAAACGCACAAGGTCACAAAGAGTTAAATGAGTAATACGGTTTCAGGTCACGATTAGGTGCCATGTGGGCATATGACAAGCCTATTACGCAGAGTAAGGTGCTGTTTTGGCTGAGATAGTCAGAGGAAGCTTCAGAACAACCAGTGTATGGATTTGCAAAGGCATGAGAGGAGTAAGTTTCGTGCAAGTAACACAAACTCCAAGGTGAACCAGCCTCGCCAATGAGCAAGCACTTGGCTCACATAACAGGAAGTCCATGCAGTCATGCTCAGGGGCCTCACTCTGGGCCTGGGCGCACCAGGGCTGCAACTACATTCCAATCACACCCCAACAAGGCAACACAGAGAAGAGAATCCTGTCCCTGCCAGGAGTTCATTTTGAGGGGCAAGGAAACCATTTTCAGAAGCCCCACGGAAGGCTTTCTTCCCACTTCTCAGTTCCTAGAATTAGGTTAAATATTTGTTGCGAGTCAGTCACTGGCAGCGAGGATGTAATTACATGATTAGCTTGAACTATTCCGTACAGGCCCTACCAGCAATGCCTTCATTACATGATTTTTTCATGTCAGATACTCTGCTCTGCGCCTTACATACAGAGTCCTTAACTTAAAATTCCTACTACTACTTTAAAGTCCATGTTTGCATGTAAATTTATGCACTCATTTTTCACATACACACGTGTAATTGACTACATTGGGCAGGAATACAGCCAGACCTGGTGAGGTCCCTTCTCTACCCCTAAATATATATGTGACTGGGGAGAATTACTTCATCTCTTCATCTTTGTTTTCTTATCCCAAAATAGATGGAAATAATAGTACTTAGCTTTTAGAAGTCTTGTGAGTTGTAACTAGAGAGCCCACGTATGTACAGCACAAAGCTGGTGCCCAGGAAGAGAGCTACTCCCAGGGCTGGGATTAGAGTGCATCAGACGAGGTGCCCAGGCCCTCTGGGTGCCTGGCTGGAGTTACCCTAGTCCTGGCCCTGGCTATTCATATTATTTGTCAAACATGCATTAACCTTATATTTATGTGAGACCCTGTGTTGTCAGCACCCTTTAACCACAGGTCACCAGGAATACTCCTATAGCTGAATCCATTAGGTTTATTACTCATTGCAGGAAAGGAAAACACCCATCGTAGGGAACTAAATGTGTATCAGCAAGGGGGTGCTATAAAGAACCTATTATGGGATTCAGACTTTGGACAGTTGGAGGTAGGTTTAAAGAAGCAAGGATTTGCTGTGGGTTGGGGCTATCAGAAAGTGGAGGCAATTGGGGTATTTTAATCAATCTTGTCTATATGCAGGGCAGACGAGAGAGAGAATAAATCTGCAACTAAGAATTAGCTGTCACTTGGCGGGGGTGCATCTGATATTTTGTGGGTGCCCAGCATACTTGTCTCTGTTTGTGCTCTGAAGAAATTATAAAGTGATCTCATTTTGTCTCACTTTCTCCTGGTCTCAGAGAAACCCTATTACTCTGGTGACATTGTTTATGTTCAACAGGAGAATAATATGGCCCCATTATGGGCTCCTAGTCATCTTCTGGATGGCAGGGGGTGCTTATTTTTTCTTAGCACTAGACAATAGAGACCTAACAATAAGTCTTTGCCTTCAAGAAGCTCACAGACTGCAGAGAAGCAAACATTTACAAGTTTGTGTGAGAACCACAATAATGTAGATATTTTATCTGGAGAGAGGAGGTCTCACCTGGAGCAGAGAGGGGAGCGCTCAGATAAACTGCATGAGGGCGGGTACGTTTGATCTGGGAAAATGATGAGCATGTGAGTGTGTGCAAGAAAATCCTTTATGTGCATGGCAGCCTATGTGTTCCAAATTAGAAATTCAATTCAAGCCCTGGCAACTTTGCAACTATAGATGTTTTCTTCCCTTTCTTTCCTGGATGAAAAATGGCCTTTCTATTTTCATCATTGAAATCGCCATTCGTCATTCTCAAGGTGCCTCGGAGCCTTTGTCTCTGCTGTCAGCTGGCAGCAATGATGCTAAAAATAGCTGGCGGAGGGAACTGCTACATGCTGAACATTAAAAATAGAAAGGGAAGCACTGGTGTGAATAATGCATGGGAGAGAATCCCACTCACGCTGGCCTTGAGGCCCTCTGGGGGCCTGGCTGTCGGGCACAGCTCTGCGGGGCAAAAAGGATTAAGGCATTTGTGTTGCTGTTGCTCGTGTTGCAATGAAAGGGCAGCCCACAAATTACAGCTTCCCTCTTGGCCTGCGGTGGCCAAGGAGGAGCAGGAGGAAATGGAGGCTGAACTAGTGTTCTGCAAGACAAATTAAGGTTCTAATTTGGAGACAAAAAAATCAAACGCATTGTCCTCAGGAGCTAAGTCAAAGGAGGGGGCAGAGCTTTCACACACCAGGGAGGGCACACCCTTTGTAAAGGCACTCCAATTCCCTTTCTTTTGTAATTCACATTGTTAGTTAAGCAGAACTGGTCTGCAAGGGGCATTTTGCTCATAAATCTTCAGATTATGATCTCTGTAAAATCCCAGAGCTGCTCCAAGTTGAGACCCACATTATACCAGCTAAAGGAGGGCTCTCCCCAACTGTGGATATTGTAGGCTCTTCCTCACTGTTGCTCACAGCAGGAGTTCCCTTTACACTGATTTGTTCTCCAAGACCAGATGTTTGTTTTATTCCTGAGGGTCCTGGAATGTCAGAGCTGAAGCAATTCAGAGATTGGTAGGTAAATTAAAAGGTGCTGAGGCTCAGAGAAGGGAGGAGTTTGTTTGGGATCACCAGAGTCCCTGGGAGGTAGGGCTGACTTCCTTCCACCTGTGCCCTGACTTTGCCTTCCCCATCAGTTTGCTGCCGAGTCACCTCTTTAAATCTTTGGCAGAATAGGAATCATGTTCCCAGGGGCGACTCCATCTGCTCATCCAAGACTTGAGGCAGGTGGAATTCATTCTGTCTGAAATAGGCTCCAGTTCTCCCTTGGTATGCAGCTCGTTGTTGGCCTTGAAGTGTGAAGCCAGAACAGGCTGTGGGCTCCAGACATTGGCCTACAGTAGTAGGTCTCGGCTGATCCACCCAGGGATTGAGAATTTGATTTTATACTACTTCCTTTCTCAGTATCTAGTTAAGTTTTCCTAGCTCTCCTAAGGGAAAGGTAATTCTGATACTGCATAGACTGCCTCTCCTTCCTCAAGGAGGAGGGGGTCCCCAACATGAACCCACACCCAGAAACTTTGCCTAATAGGTGAGAACACAACTTTGAAATTAACCTGGGCTCAAATCTAGTTCTAGGTCTTTTACCATCTTTTTGACTTTGGGCTATACACCTGATATCTCCAGGTTCCAGTTTCTTGCTCCTGAAGTGGGACCAATAAAGCTCATTGACCAAGACAGTGATAAAGATGAGATCACAAGTGAGAAACGCTGACCTCTGTGACCCCACACAACAGCATTCAAGGGATGCAAGTCCCTCTCTGTTCCCAGAGAATGCTGCCTTTCCCTGTGCATCCCGGGATGCTCCCACTGGACCCGAGTCCCAGGTCTGTGACATGCTCCCTCAGGAGTCTCCAGGAGGCTGGGACTCTCACTTTCCTCCATATGTGCTGACCCTAACAGGAGTGGGCTATCGTGACCTTTTGGTTGTAGTGGCTTAATGACTCTAAGTAGTATCAGCATCCACTCAGGCTCCATATGCAAGAATATCCAAAAGATCTGGGTATTATCTAACCTCCAAAAGTCCACTTCTGGTGGACTTGTACTTGGCTTAGTGGCCTTTGGCCCTCTGAGAAAGGACTAGAGAAGAATTTATTGCATGTATTTGTGTTGACTTTTCAGGGTCCTTCCTCAAAGGAGCATGGCTCCCCCTTCCATCAATTAGACTGTGTATCTATAACTGTCTCTGTGTGGAAACTTGATGGGGACTTCAGGTTTTTATTGAGGTCTTCTATTGAGAAGAGGGTCTGGGATCACACAGAATCCCTAGGAGGTAGGGCTGACATCAGCCTTCTGCTTGCCAGCTCTCGACTATGTATTATTAAAAATAGAAAGCAATACATCTAGTGTGTCATACATTAGTATAAATAGTAAGCGGTGCATCTTTCTTGACCATAAGACCACTGTGATCTCTTAAGCAAGGATTGCTGTGGATCAAAGCACTCCAATTACCAGCCCTACAGTTGGACTAAGTAAGTGATTAAGTCCCCCTTTCTTCTAGAGGTTAAGATCTGCCACCTGGTCACTGCTCCAGGAATCCCATTTTCTAATTGATGTTAGTCAACGCAGGTCCATGACAGCATCTCAGTTGTCAACCTGTCCTTTAGATGGCAGCTACCATCAGAGATTTTTATATTCCCCCTTCACCATGGCACTCCTTTCTTAATGAAGAGAGTGTTGTCTCAGCCCTCTCAGGACACATAGTCAGGTAGCAGGTTCTCAGGTCTTACAAAATAAGTCTGTAATAACACCCCCAAGCCTTGGAGCCATCTGACACTTCCCTTTTTATAAAGTCAGGGAATTTCTGTTGTTGTTATCTAATTTATTAGATGCCATTGTCATAGCTCAAGCTTCAAGGAGCCAGCCCAGCTTTGATAGGAGGAATAGTTCTTTCCTGATGTTACCCTTCAAAAATGTTCATGCCTTAATCCCAGGAACCTGTGAAGATGTTACATTATATGACAAAAAAAGACTTTGAAAATGTGATTGATATTCTTGAGATAGGGATATTATCCCGGATTATATGGGCGGGCCCAATGTAATCAAGGGTTCTTCTAAGAGGATGTCAGGTGGGTCAGTGTCAGAGAGAAGTTGTAAGACAATGAAAACAGAGATTGGATTAATGTGGGGCCACTAAGCCAAGGAATGAGGGCAGGTTCTAGAAGCTGAAAGGGGTAAGGGAATGGATTCTCCCTGCATTTGTTTCTAAAGCTCCCAAACAAAGTACCACAAAGTGAGTAGTTTAACTAGAAATGTATTATCTCCCAATGTGCAACAGTAGAAGTCCAAAATCAAAGGCTTCTTTAGGGCCAAGATGCCTTCAAAGCCTCTAAAGAGGAATCCCTCCTGCTTCTACAGGTGGCTGCAATCCTTGGCATTTCTTGGTCTGCAGTTGCCTCTGCCCAATTTCTGCCCTCATCTTCACATGGTTGCCTTCTCTGGCTGTGTCTCTGTAGCTCTCTCCTCCTAGTAGGGCATCACTACTCATAAGTTTGACAGGCCACCTTGACCCAATGTAGTTTCCTGATAATTTAATTAATTACATTCACAAAAAGCCTATTTCCAAATAAGGCCACATTTTGAGCTTCTGGATGGGCATGAATTTGAGTAAGACCACTACTCAACCTGGCACGTGCTCCTGGAGCCTCCTCAGAAACGCAGCTCTGTAATTTCAGATTTCTGATGTCTAGAACCGTGAGATAATGCATTTATGTTGTTTTAAGCACTGAACTTGCAGTAATTTGTTATAGAGGCAAATGGAAGCTAATACCTCAGCTTCTAGGAGTCGCATGAGTTCTTGAGAAAACACTGAGCTGATTCATGTACAAGTGCCTGCCCCTCAGGGACGTGGAGAGAACTTTGAAAGCCCAAGAATACCTCTTCAAAGGTTTGTGCAAAAAGAAAAAAATCAGGAAAAAAATGTCAGATGTTTTAAGAAAAACAAAAACTCAGTGACACTCTCCATAGTGTGTACGGGTGGGTGAGTACGTGACACATGTGTGTGCATATGGTGTATCTCAGATCCTCTCTCTGGGTTCAGAAAGTGGAGAGACAACCAGACAACTATGCTTTGGAGATAAGGTTAACTGAATTTAGGTACAGTGAGAGAAGAGTCAGTAAATCAGTCCCAACGTATCAGAACAGCTAGAACATCTGCACAGAGCTGCTCATGCAGGAGCCAGATGGAAAGAAATGACACAATGACTAGGCAAATACAGTACGGAAGGAAATACACTTAGAAGAAATAGATACACTCAGCAAATGAGTGCAGCAGGCAGAAACAGACTCCAACCTATAAGAAATATAGAAGTGAAGGAAGTATGTTATAAGTTATGAGGACACATTTATAATAGTCATAATGTGCTAGGATAAGTTAATAAGAACATTAATTTAAAACAAAAAGGCTCATACAAGAATTGATATAACAACTAAATGAGAAGAAAAAAGAAAATGTGGACTTAGTGTCCCACTGGGAAACAGAAGGAACTCATCTGAGACCTTGAAGGGAATTTCATTAAGAATCCATTTACACAGAGGGGCTGGCGTGGATGTGGAGAAAAGGGAACACTTCTACACTGCTGGTGGGAATGCAAACTAATACATTCCCTTTGGAAGGATGTTTGGAGAATACTTAGAGATCTAGAAATAGATCTGCCATTCGATCCTATAATTCCTTTATTAAGTATATATCCAGAAGACCAAAAATCACACGGTAATAAAGATATATGTACCAGAATGTTTATTGCTGCACAATTCATAATTGCTAAGTCGTGGAAGAAGCCCAAGTGCCCATCAACCCATGAATGGATTAATAAATTGTGGTACATGTATACCATGGAATACTATGCAGCCTTAAAGAAAGATGGAGACTTTACCTCTTTCATGTTTACATGGA
>CAUYRH010134859.1:0-21769 GCA_963574655.1 Perodicticus potto | reverse complement strand
GCCTCAAGCTGTCACCCTGGATAGAGTGCTGTGGCATCACAGCTCACAGCAACCTCCAATTCCTGGGCTCAAGCGAGTCTCCTGCCTCTGCCTCCCAAGTAGCTGGGACTACAGGTGCCCGCCACAATGCCTGGCCATTTTTTATGGTTGCAGCCCTCGTACGGCGGGCCCAGGCTGGATTCGAACCCGCCAGCTCAGGTGTACGTGGCTGGCCCCTTAGCCCATTGAGCCACACGCACCAAGCCCATCCTGAAGATTCTTTAGAGTCACTTCTGGTACCAAAATCTATAACAACCAGGGTTCAACCTGACAAACACAATCAGTAAGAGATACGGAGAAATTTACCAGAAGTAGCTTAAGTGATTGTGGGAGCTAAGTCCAAAATCCACAGTGTAGACCACCAGGAAGGGCAGACACTAACTCTCAAGTTGGAACCGCAGTGCCCAGGCAGAACTTCTTCCAGGAAGCTTTATAGTTCTGGTCCCAGGCCTTTCAAGTGATTAGATCAGATCCACCCAGACCACCAAGACTGATTGTAGATGATCACACCTACAAACTACCTTCTTTTGTGTGTTAACCTAGCCTAGTTGACACACAATCTGACTGCTTCACCTGCAAAATCTAAAATGCTGGGGGTGAAGCTAAACAATGTGTTTTCAAAGCTCTCCTTCAAGTCTGAGAACCACTGGATTAGAAGCCAAACCAGGAGGAACAGATGTTGGGAGTCAACCACAATCTTTTATTACAATTAGCCAGTCAGTATCTGTTGTTGGCAATTTAAGAATCTTAAGAGATTCACCGTATTTATGAGGTTTTTAGTAGCAAAGATGACTACTATTGAGCAAAAAAGGAAGTTACTAACATATAGTAACATATGTGTAAATTGCTCACCCAGCTGATGGATGGGAAGGCTAGAAATCCCTGGCTTGGGAAGCGGCAGGTTTTCAGGCATGAGTATCCAAGCACAAAACCAAGGCCACCATCCAGTTAGGATGTCTCCCTAGGAACCACCATCAGACACTCACCAATGCCTCTGCTAAATCTGACTACATCCTCACTGCTGAGAATAACCTCTAATTGCCCTAAGGTCCTTGTATCACTCCCTCCAAAGACCTGAAGGAAAGCATCCAACTGACAGGACGTAAGTCCCGTGACCATGACTCGCTATAAGGGACTGGAAGTAGGAATGTTCTGTGCCCCTAAGGAACACAGAGTAGTGAGAAAGATAACGGCAATGCAACACAGTAAGTGCAACAGAAGTGTGTGCAATGTGCATGGAAGAACCACAGATAAACTTAAGCCAGTCTTGGTGAGAGTAAAAGGCAGAACTACTACGTCTCATTAGGGACCAGGATAGGAGTTGCTAAGGAAAACTGGGGTACCTCAGTGGGAGCTTTCCTTTAAATGATACACGAGAAGGGTGAGGTCTAGAACAGGTCTTCTCAAGGAGACCACAAGGATACACCTGTAGGGTCCTGTCCATGCTCGGCTCTTGGGAATTTGTAAACTTAACTTCCGGGAACTTAGAAACTTCTACTTCTGTGAAATCCTGT
This sequence comes from Perodicticus potto, assembly GCA_963574655.1. Lineage (NCBI taxonomy): Eukaryota > Metazoa > Chordata > Mammalia > Primates > Lorisidae > Perodicticus > Perodicticus potto. Next base: position 20,216 of record CAUYRH010134859.1, on the reverse strand, counting down.
AGTTCTGTGGGGGCTGGAATAGCATCTCCCACTTCAAACTGACATTGAAAAAGGTACTTTTGGTACTTATGGGTTGGAACTTTTGGGACTAAAGATAAAAAGTCTAAGCCAGTAGGGTAGCACAGCCATTTGGAATTCTAAGCCATAAGCTCCCAGCCGGTGAATAATGCCCTTCCTCTTATAAACATGGTATTTGGGTGCTCTTTCTCTCCCTTGGGCCTCATCTTTCTGCAACATTGGAGCTTCAGAGAGAAGCCTGCTTCAAAGTATAGCAACACCTCTAATTGGTTAAAAAACCAGAAACCTCCTCCTAACATCCAAAAGGTTCTACTGGACTCTCACGTGAATAAAACCACAAAGCTGGCTCGGTGCCAGTGGTTAGGTTAAGGCACAGGCCACATACACCAGAGGCTGGCAGGTTCAAACCCCTGTCTGGGCCAGCTAAAACAATGGCAAGTACAACAAAAAAAACAGCTGGGCGTTGTGGCAGTCACCTGTAGTCCCAGCTACTTGGGAGGCTGAGGCAAGAGTTTGAGCTTAAGCCCAGAAGTTTGAGGTTGCTGTGAACTGTGACGCCATGGCACTCTACCAAGGGTGACATAGTGAGACTCTGCCTCAAAAAAAAAAAAAAAAAAAAAAATCCCACAAAGCTTATCTTCAGTTCACTTTTGCCTCTCCTTTGTCCTTTGTACACCCTCCCAACCAGGCACCCCAAGCTCGCACTGAGGTACCCAGTTTCCCTTGGCAGCAACTCTATCTTGGGCCCTAATGAGACTCAGTAGTACTGTCTTTTACTCTCTGAGTCTTAGATTTGGGGAGTCACACATCAGAATCTTTCCTTAAATGACAAAGAAGTGAAGATACATCACTTCTGATGTAAGTGATTAAAGATGAAAAAGGAACACTCTGGGTGGGTAGAGGAGCTCAAGACCTACATTTTGCCGTTTTTCTCCCTTCCCTCCAGCCTCTGAAAGAGCCTCCAAGCATACCACACAGGGCTCCCCAGAGGAGTCTAAAAGCCACCAATTTAGTCATCAACTGTCTTTACATTAAGATCCCAAAGATATGTAGTATCATATTCAAAAGCAGAAATACTCATGCCTTTAATCCTAGCACTTTGGGAAGCCAAAGAGGGAATTCAAGCCTAAGCAACACAGCAACCCAGTCTTTACAACTCAGTCTCTACAAAAATCAAAAGAAATTAGCTGGACACAGTGGCACATGCCTGTAGTCCCAGCTACTCTGGAGGCTGAGGCAGGAGGATCACTTGAACCCAGAAGTTTAAGGCTGCTTTGAGCTAAGATGATGTCAGTGCACTCTAGCCTCGGCAACAGAGCAAAAGAGACAGACAGAGAAATCTGAACATAGTGTTTTAAGAATACCCTATTCAGTACGCAAATCATTATCACTGGCCCCATCTGCAGCAACTTTAAATTTTACTTTGCTCTGCAAGAAAACATACTTAATGCAAGATTATCAACTCCTACAGCAAATAAAAAACTCAAACTCAAAACAGTAAGCAAAGGGGAAAAGACATTAAGCTGGATTCTCTTTTATATCCTGTTACTAAGGACAAATGGGGTAAAGATTTAGAGGAACATACCTGAAGAAAAACTCTTCCCTCTGTAATATAAATCAAAATTTCTACTAAGTTTTATTGATGAACAAAGAATAGCTCTATTCATAATACCCTTGCAACTACCCAAGTCACATTTTAAAGTCTTATCAAGGTTTGATTTGTTTTAAATTGATTCCTAAAATGTAAAAATAAGCCTCTTGGGATATAACTCTTATCCAAGAGTAACCAAGCAACAATCTCTAATGGGTTGGGAGACTTTGAGTTTTAATTGTTTTTTTAAAAAGCAAACTTTTAGCAAGGTTTCCACAGCATTCCTGAATCACTTTTAAAACTTTCACCAAGTGACTAAGGTATGATTACAAAATATCGTCCAGGAAGAATTTCTGCACAAACCCCTTTCCTTTGAGAAAAAGAACAAAAGTAACACCACATTATGTTGAGGCTCAGAAAGAATGAGACTAACCTCATTTGTTTTTATATATTCTATCATTTTAATTTAAGATTGATACAGACTGTTATAACAATATTTGAGATTCCACAGAGAACTGCATGCTTTTGCGATTACAAGACCTTTATTGAAGCATTTGAACTTTATCTCTTAGGAACTGGAGAAATATGGAGATTTCAAGCATTTTTGTCACCTCACACTTTTTCATAACAACCTTCTAGCTACTTATTTTCTACCTTTTCCTAAGAAAGAAAAATAATTCTTACCAGAAGGCTACCACCACTGAAGGACTCAAAGTTCTAGAGCTCAAAAGGGGTCAGAACCCACAAATTAGCATAATTAGTAGTCCAAAGCTTGGTTTAAATGTTTAAACAACAGCAAACACCAAATAATATAATACCAAATAGAATATTATCATCTCTAGGAGGTAATAACTCATCAACCACAACCCATCTAAGACTAAAATTTTCTGTGCTGTTTCCATAACGCCTTCATTCTTAATGCTTCCTACAAGAGGTTTTAGAACTTAAATAATATATTTTCATCATTCCAGACTAAACATCACTTTCCAAAACTTCAACGTACACCTGCGTGTTACACTAACACACAATACAGAAGTACTTTGTCACATATCAACACTTGGCCTCAAATAATAATATACAAAAAGCTATATGGGACAAAACACCACAGGACTTTTGAAGATCCTCTTTCACCAGATGGTAGCAGGCAGCACTTTTTCTAAAGAGAAAATGATGAAAGATCAGAAATTTTGCGTTCAATGTTTGACTTCAATTTTCTACTTTAGCGTCTTCTGGTACCACCATATCCTAGAATGAGAATAAAATTTGTATTACTTTTTTAAGATACATTGAAATTGCTTATAAAATTACAAAAGTCATACATGTTTATTGTTAGCAAATGAGTAAGAGGAAGGAGCGAATGAGCGGCTAGGTGGCACAAGATTGTGTGTTACAGTACAGTGCCTCCCACGTCAAACCTCCCAATCAGAGCCCACAACACTCACCCTTGCTGGGAATGACCTTTTAGTTAGGCCACCAAAAACGACAATGTATTCTATGGTGCAGGCAATACTCCAAGTCTAAGCCAAAAAGGCAGAGGCCAGTGGAGCATAAGCCATGCCCTGATATTTCTCCCAACTCCAGAAGTAAAAAGAGGTAACATGGGGAGGGTTATGGGCTTTCAATGCCACCTAGACATCACACACACACACAACAAGGAGGCTACAAGACAGTAAGTCTTCCCATTTGAAAAGTCTCTCAACTGGCTGGGCGCCAGTAGATAAGTGATTACAGCACCAGCCACATGCACCAAGGCTGGTGGATTCAAATCCAGACCAGGCCAGCTAAACAATAACTGCAACAAAAAAAAATAGCTGGGCGTTGTGGCAGGTAGTTATAGCACCAGCTACTCGGGAGGCTGAGGCAAGAGAATCGCTTAAGCCCAGGAGTTTGAGGTTGCTGTGAGCCGTGATGCCACAGCACTCTACCAAGGGCAACATAGTGAGACTCTGTCTCAAAAAAAAAAAAAAAGAAAAAAGAAAAGTCTCTTAATTATTTTCAGGTTTCTTTTGCAAGTTTTATTTCTACTGAGAATTTTCTTCTGTCGGAGTATGTCTTACCTAGCCATAATTGTATATATTCTCCCAATCATTACCACTCTTTTTCTTTCCATAGGTAACCACTATCTTAACATCTAACACCAAAGGTTTGTTTTGCTTGTTTAGAAATATGTACTTTGGGCAGCGCCTGTGGTTCACTGGGTAGGGTGCCGGCCCCATATACCAACGGTGGTGGGTTCGAACCTGCCCCAGTCAAACTGCAACAAAAAAATAGCCAGGCGTTGTGGCGGGTTACTGTAGTCCCAGCTACTCGGGAGGCTGAGGCAAGAGAATCGCCTAAGCCCAGGAGTTGGAGGGTGCTGTAAGCTGTGATGACACAGCACTCTACCGAGGATGACAAAGTGAGACTCTTATCTCTTAAGAAAAAAAAAGGAATATGTACTTTATAAACTACAAATATTATAAGCAATTGCACATATTCTTTGTCTGGCTTCTTATTTGGTAGGTCTATTCATGTTATTGCACACAACTGGTTGCTTATTTTCACTATTGTGCAGTATACCATTTTATGCAGTAACTATTAATATAACTCAAGTTTATTCATCCATTTTATTTCTGACAGATACATGGGTTGCTTCCACCTGGAAGCTATTATGAATAGGGATGCTGTGAACATTCTCGGGCTTACCTGTCAGTGTACAATTACATGCATTTCTGATTGCTATATATCCGAGAGGGAAATGTTAGGTCTTGGGTATGCTCAGGTGGAATTTTGGTAGGAATACCAGTTTTTCAAAGTGAATGTATCATATTACATATAAGCCAACACTAAAAGATTTCTACTCTTACATTTTAAAACATATTTAGATGTATTTTTCTTTCAATTTCAAGAATTAGTCATTGTTCTTCAGCTTTCTTCTGAAAAAATACACATCTATGATAATCCTCAGCAATCTACCACTACTCATTACCTACCACTTCCCATTTTCTGCTATTTAGCTTCATGCTTAACTCCAAACGGTTATTTCGTTTTTTATAATATATATCTTTGGGGAGGAAGGGTTTGTTTGTTTTAGAGGCAGCATCTCACTCAGTTGCCCTAGGCTAGAGTGCTGCGGTATTAGCCTATCTCACAGCAAATCCAACTCCTGGGTTCAACCAATCCTCCTGCCTCAGCCTCCCAAACAGCTGGGACTATAGGCACCTACCACAATGCCCAGCTTTTTTTTGGTAGAGATAGGGTCTCGCTCTTACTCAGACTGGTCTTGTACTCCTGAGCTCAAGGGATCCTCCAGCCTCAGCCTCTCAGAGAGATAAAATTATAGGCACGAGCCACCAGGCCTGGCCTATGTCTTTGCTTTTGTCAAAATATCCTCTTAGCCATTGCATAAAACATTATAATCATATTTTTGACAATTATTTCAAGCATAGCTCAATACATTTTTTTGAGTATTACCAAATTTAAAAAGTTCAAGCTTCTACTTAGAAAATTCTGCTTTAGAGATTAAAGGATCCCTAGAGATCACAGAATTAACATACGTAGAAACTAGCACCCAGGAAGATTTACATTGAAACCTTGGCTAAGGTAGAGCTTAGCCTAAATCAAATCTCTGTTTAATTTTTAAAGAATGTTTAGAAGTAGGAGTAAAGGAATAAATCTGAATTATATTTCAATCTCAGTCAACTGTGCTATTAATATTTTTGATGACTATACCAAATAAATCCATGCTTATTAAACATATAATCACCTTCTTAACTTTCCAAACTATTTCTGAGTTACTGCTATGTAATTCTTATATAATTCTATGTAAGAATTTCTGTATTTTTGCTCTTACCTGATGCAGTTCTGGTTTTCGTAACTGAGTTTGCACATGCTGAGTAGCCATTTGAGCTGCCACGAAGTGGTGAGTAAGCGCGACTATTCCACGTGCTGGAGTAGGGTGGAGGGCAGGCTGGGTAGTACCACGAGTCTGAGAAAGGTGTTGCTGCTCTGTAAAGACAGAAGTGGATTAGGTGTTTTCCTTGTTATTATAATTTTTAAACACCTCCTATTTCTAAATTATCAGAAAAAAATATCTTTATCAAGCATTTTTCTTCTGAATGCTCTGGTGTATCAAGGCTAGCATAATATAAATTATTTCCATGTTATGGTCATTACTATAGGAGAAAAGTGACAGGGAGTAAATACCCTTTCTTTCTGAATTTGCACTCAAAAAAAGTCTACTGGCTTGGTGCCTATAGCTCAGCAGCTAGGGCTCCAGCCACATACACCAGAGCTGAGGGGTTCGAATTCAGCCCAGTCCTGCCAAACAACACTGACAACTACAACCAAAAAATTAGCCAGGTGTTGTGGTGGGCGCCTGTAGTCCCAGCTACTTGGGAGGCTGAGGCAAGAGAATCACTTAAACCCAAGAGTTAGAGGTTGCTGTAACCTGTGACGCCACAGCACTCTGAGGACGACAAAGTGAGACTCTGTCTCAAAAACATAAAAAAGAATCTATCTACCATCTATCTACCATCCTCCTACCAAGTCAGACAGCTAACTGTTCCCCTAATGTTTTGTTCTTTCCCATCTTCCCATTTTCTCAGATGCCAAGTAAATAGTCTTTTTCCTATCTCATAGTATCTATGGGGACAACATAGGAAGAGAGAAACACAATGAAAGAAAATAACATATGCAATATTGATCAAATCACATACAGTGCATCTTCCTCATCCTCAGAGAATCTGATTTAAGGTAAGGTCACCATAATTTATTTCCCTTAGAAAAACCAAATGCAGTCAAACTGTGAATTTAAAAAAAAAATGGATTAAAGAGCAAGGGAGAGCAATGCAAAGCCTACCTATTGCTGCCAAACAAATATCCTAATATTCCTCCAGTTCCCAGGCCAGTCCAGAACCCTGGGCCTGAATTTTCATGTCCTTGTTGTCCTGTGAAAGCACTATCAAAGCCAGAAGTCGCACCACGGCCAGTATTCTGTGGTCCTTAAAATAAAAATGACATATTATGTATCCTCACTTAAACATTTCACAACCTACAAAAGCAAAGATAATATAACATTTCAATTATTTCATCTGTACTGTACTCAGGGCTCAATTTATAAACAAGTTGTATTCAAAAAGGTATTTGTAAAAATATTGGTTTATAACTAAGGAGTGCATTTCCCCACAGACATGGGAGAAGTAGGGATATATAACATTTTGTGACTTGAGGGGAGGAAGAGTTTTCCTAAAAAATTACACCAGCTACTAGAAGAGGACCCACTTTTCAGTTACTTTCTTTCTGCAGTGTGCAGCCTCTAAGAGCTCCAGAGGAGAGCTATACCTGAGTCTCTAAGGGGAAATCCAAGGGGAGGCAGCTAGATATTTATTTGTATCAACTGGGAAGTCAGATCTTTAAAGGACCTAACAAGTTATCTCCTACTCAAAGGAACTTTTTTCAAATTGATACATAATATACTTACGAAAAGTGTGCTAATCTTATGGCATAATAAATAACTCTGTACATACATATCCTTTCCTGTAACCTCCACTCACCTCAATAAACCATCTCTAGCCCTCAGAAGGCTCCCTTGTGACAACAGACAGATACCCACCTACATCATCGATCAGCAACTGTGACTTCTCTCACCATACTTAAGTTTTATCTAAGGATAAACAGGACCATACAGTATGGACTCTTTTCTGTCTGAAACATCATTATGTCTACTAGACTCAATCCTACTGTTGGATTTATCTGTAGTTTTGTTTTGTTTTTTTCCTAACTTGTTTGGTATTACATTGTGTGAAATCCTCACAATTTGTCCCACTATGATGTTTATGAATATTCTATTTCCAGTTTGGAGTTGTTATGAATAGAACTGCTGTGAACATTCTTGTGCATGTCTCTTGGCATGCATGAGCACCACTTCTCTTAGGTATATACCTAGGAATGGACTTGCTAGTCAGAGTAGGCGTATGTGTAATTTTAATAGATACTGACAGTTTTCAAAAGTGTTTTACCATCTTAACACCTATAAGCACAATATGAAAATTCTAGTCAGTCTACAGCCCTGCCAATTCTTGGCACTCTGTCTTTTTAATGATAGCTATTATGGTGATCTGGTAGCTAAATTTCATCTCATCATGGCACAAATCTGCACTTCTCTGAAGACAGATGATGCTGAGTACCTTCTCATATTTTTATTTGACCATATGGATATCTTCTTTTATTATAAAGTGGCTGTTCAAGTCCTCTGCATATTTTTAAAAATGAGTTGTCTGCCTTTTCTTAGACTTGTGGGACTTCATTATATATTCTAGATACAAGTCCAGAATATATGTGTATATATAGATATTAGAAATATGCTTTACAAAAAATTTTCTCCCAGTCTACAGCTTGCCGTTTCACTCTCAATAGTGCCTTTTGATGAAAAGATGTCCTTAAGTTAAATAAAGTCTAATTTATCCAACTTTTCTTTTATAGCTATTTTAGAGATCTTTGCCCAACAAATATTCTCCTGTGTTATTCTAGAAATCTAACTGTTTTACCTTTTATACTGTTATCTATAATACTTAATGAATTAATCTTTACATATAGTGTGATATAGGGGTCAAGGTAAATCTTCATTACCAAAGCTGGTCAAGTTTTCCTGATTAAAATGATCTACAATTTAATCAGGTATCCTTAAAATAGTAATCACAGTATGCCCTTATACAGCAGAAGAGATCAAAAAACTAAATAAATAAAATGAGAAGACCAATCTTTGGTTTCCCAATGCAACCATTTTCTATTTTGGAAATGAGTGGAGGACTCACCTCCTCACATCGGAAACGTACCTGTGAATTCCGACTTAAAGCCTGCAGGAGGAGGTCCTGCTGAGTTGGTGAATCTTTGATAATGGTGGGAAAATGGAGGATACTCAGAGTACGGTGGAGGAGAACACTGACCATCGCTCAGGAACAACTTATACACTGCAAAGGCAATACCAAGCAGCACCACGATGGTGATCAGGCCACCCGTGCTGCAGGCGTCTGCAGAGTACCACTTGTTGTAATAATCAGAGAAAGCAGCAAAGCCATGGTGTTTTCCAGACTCTTTAAATTTCTTCAGGCCAATTTCCGTATAATCTAAATTATACTCCAAGCCACAGGAACCTCTTAGTACATACTGGTCTTCAGAGGATTCATAGCCTTCACAGCTCACCACAGTTTTTCCGAATTTATAGGCAACATCTAAATCAGTCTTACATTCCCACTGTGAAGAAAAATAGAAATAGGTTGTTAGGAACAAGTTTTTTTTAATTTAATATATATTATGTGGGCCATATCTGTCATAAAGCTACAAAATGAAACAAGGGAATGAACAACCAACAAAACTTGGGACAATAAGCGTTTGTGTTGCTGGGAGGGCAGACTAGAGGCATCAAAGATAATGGTGATATTAGTGTTCTCCTTCTTGAGCTGGGTAGTGGGAACACAAGTGTTTATTATTATTCTTTATTCTTTACATATATATGTAATATATTCTTTTATATATTTTAGATATTCCATAATTTATAAAATTTAAGCAAATTTTCAAAATGTCAACTTTTTGTCACTGTTCAGGATGTTTTCTTATTTAAAAATAGAGACTTTTAAAAAAGATGTTAAGGCTCAAAAATCAGCATCATATATGATAGCTATATATAGCATCAGAGATATTACATAATCTTCAGGAAAAAACCTTCTACGCAAATTTTATAAAACCATGGACTAACTTTCCAGGCCCAATCCTATCTAATCCTCTTACATTTTTTAGGTTATTTAGAAAAATGCAAAAAGAATCTATGTCAGCCTCAAAAATTTCCACCTTAAAAAAAATTACAATTCTGGCCAGGCCTGGTAGCTCACGCCTGTAATCCTAGCACCCTGGAAGGCTGATGTGGGTGGACTGCCTGAGCTCACAGATGTGAGACCTTCTTGCCTCTAAAAAAAAAAAAAAAAAAACACAAAAACAAAGAAAAAAATAAAAAAGCCAGGCGTTGCAGTGGTTGTCTCCCCACCTGGGAGGCTGAGGCAAAAGAATGACTTGAGCCCAAGAGTTTGAGGTTGCTGTGAGCAATGACGACATAGTAATCTATTGAGTGCGGTAAAATGAGATTCTGGCAGTAGCAAAAGTGGCAGTGAGACAGTGGCAAAAAAATAAATAAATAAAATTACTATATTTTATGCTGAAAATATAATGCTTCGTTCCATCAGTTTTACTGCCTTTCTGTAAGTTTTTATACAAATAATTTTCCTCTTTCAAAGATACACTATTTTTACTTTTTTTATAACAGCTTTACTAACATACAATTCATATATAATTCACCTATTCCAATTTTTTTAATATATTCAGAGTTGTGTAAATATCACCACAATGAATTTTAGATTATTTTCATCACCTCCAAAGTCTTGTATGCACTGTCACTCGCCACCCCAACCCCATCCCCCAGTCAGTCTCCCAGCCCTGCTATCAACCTACTTCCTGTCTCTGTGGATTTCCCTATTCTGCACATTTCCTGTGGATGGAATCACGCAGCATGGCTTCTTTCACTTAGCATAACAAGATTCATCCACGCTGGAGCATGTACCAGTATGTCACTCTTTTTCCTAACTAAATAATATTACATCATATGACTGTAATATGCTTATGCTGCCATTTTGCTTATCATTCACCAGCAATGGACATTTGAATTGTTTCTACTCCCTGGCTATTATGAAAAATGCTGCTATAAACATTATATACATATTTTCATGCAAGGGTGGGGAACCTGTGGCCTTCTAATTTCAAGATTATTCTCTTTTAGACACCAAAGGAGGTAAGAAAACCTTCATCTTTTTCTGCTGCACCCCTTTTAATAAAAGGATTTGTTCTGCTAAATTTGGATTCAGTTGAAAGACCACACTCAAAGACCTAGAAGGCCACATGTCACCATAGGCCACAAGGTCCCCACCCCAGGTAGGGCTCCTGTTAATTCTATGTTTAAACTTTTAAAGAAACGTATTTCCCTGATGACTAAAGATGATAAACATTTTTCCATGTGTTTATCGATCACCTGAATGTCTTCTTTGGAGAAATGTCTATTTCAGATGCTTTGCCATTTTTAATTTAGGTATTTGTTTTCATATTGATTTGTAACAGTTATTTTATATTCTAGATACAAGTCCCTCCTCTCAGATAGGATACGTAAAGTTTTCTCTCATCCCATCGCTTATCTAATCACTTTCTTGATGATGTCCTTTAAAGCCCAAAAGTTCTTAATTTGGATAATAAACAATTTTCCTTTTTTTGTTGCTGTTACTATACTACTTTTACTTTATTTATTTATATTTATTTATTTATTTATTTGGAGACAGTCTCATTTTGTCACCCTTGGTAGACTGCCATGGTGTCATAACTCAAAGCAACCTAAACTCTTGGGCTCAAGAGATCCTCTTGCCTCAGGTTTTTTTTGTTTTGTTTTGTTTTCTTTTTTTGTGAAACAGAATCTTTGTCGCCCTTGGTAGAGTACTATGGCATCACAGTTCACAGCAACCTCAAACTCTTGGGCTTAAGTGATTCTCTTGCCTCAGCCTCCCAAGCACCTGCAACTACAGGCACCTGCCACAACACCCAGCTATTTTTTGGTTTTAGTTGTCATTGTTGTTTGGCAGGCCGGGGCTGGATTCAAACCTGCCAGCTCCAGTGCATATTTTTCAGCGCCCTAGCCACTGAGCTACAGGCCCTGAGCCTTGCCTCCGTTTTTTTAATTTTTATTTTATTTTACTTTATTTTATCTTTCGTGACAGAGTCTCACTTTGTTACCCCCAGTAGAGTGCTGTGGCATCACAGCTCATAGCAACATCAAACTCTTGGGTTTAAGTGATTCTCATACTTCAACCTCCCAAACCGATGGGACTACAGGTACCCATCATAACCCACGGCTATTTTTAGAGACGGTGTCTCACTCTGGCTCAGGCTTCAGGCTGGTCTGGAACTGCTGAGCTCAAGGAATCCACCCACCTCGGCCTCCCAGAACGCTGGGATTACAGGTGTGATTAAAGTGTATGTTTTACTTTTTAAATAATTTAAAAGTAGAAGTAAGATTTCTGCTTTAGCCTAGAGATTCTGTGATTAAATTCAGCAACACTGGGGGAAAAAAAAATCTCATCAAGTATCACCCTGTAAACATGAACTCTCTCTGAATTGCACAGACCATAAAGGTTGTATTAAACAAGAATATCCGTCTGTAATAAAGTATAGTATATGTATACCATGGAATACTATTCAGCCATAAAAAAGATGGGAGTTTTATATCTTTTGTATTAACCTAGATGGAACTGGAGAACCTTCTCCTTAGTAAAATATCACAAGAATGGAAAAGCAAGAATCCAATGTACTCAATACTAATATAAAACCAGTAGATGAACAACTGTATGTCCACACAAGAGAAAAACACAATTAAATTCAAGTGGGGGTAGGAGAGAGAAATGAGAAGGGGGGGCTTGGTGAGCTCTTGCCTAATGGGCACAATGTAAGGGTACATGGCACACCTCCTGGGCAAAGGGCTCAACTACAACTTGGACTTTACCCAGCAAATCCAAACAACGTAACCTAATTATTTATAACCTCACATTAATCTGAAATTAGGAAAAAGAATTATCACTCAGAGGGGAAATATCATCAACACAAGTTTCTGTAAAGCATATTTGATTATACAACTTGAAGGAGATCCTTCGATGCAGCATCCTGGAGATAATAAATAAAGCCCCCTGAAAGGCTTCCATTCAAAAGTAACTACCCTCAGTTCTGAAGTAATTTTAAAATCGAGTGACAGAAGCACAATAAAAATACATGTACCCCTACTATTTGCAATCTGTGATTCCTGATCATTTTAACTTTATTTCTTAAAGGTAAGTGGTATTCAGTGAAGAATGACAGGAAAATGGGTGGTGCCTGTGGCTCAGTGAGAAGAGCACCAGCCCCATATACCGAGGGTGGCGGGTTCGAACCCGACCCCGGCCAAACTGCAACAAAAAAAATAGCAGGGTGTTGTGGGTGGACACCTGTAGTCCCAGGTACTTGAGAGGCTGAGGCAAGAGAATCACCTAAGCCCAAGAGCTAGAGATTGCTGTGAGCTGTGATGCCACAGCACTCTACCGACAGCGACAAAGTGAGACTCTGTCTCTAAAAAAAAAAAAGAATGACAGGAAAATGACAACCACAAAAGATCCCCTACTCGATCCTCAAGTATACAAAAAGTTCTGAAAGTTTACCTATGTCTTAGAAGGATGTCATGGTACAAAAATTACGATGAATATTTCCAGACTTTAAAATCAGCTCATTTCGTTTGGATGATGCTTCTTCCAGAGGAAAACTGAGTTATTTATATATGTTAGGCTTAGCTGAGATTATCTTCCCAAAACACTGAGAAATGTCCCAATAAACAGTTTATTGAGTAAAAATTCCACTCAGACTGCTACCAAAGTAGTTGGTATTACCTGTACATCATAACCATCCCATCCTTTGTTCTGACACTGTATGACTTTTGGTGTATAGGCATCACAACCAGCTGTGCCTCCAACACACTTCAACTGTGGGATCGGATCCAGCCTGCGGGAGGTAGTGTATCGGTCATAGTGGAGGGTAAGAGCTTTCACATCCCGCAGCAAAACTCTGTCTGAAACAGTAAGAACACAGATGAACACAAAGTAAATAGCCTGTCATAGGAACATAGAAAGATCATCATAATAAAACCCTCGTCACAGGAAATAGTTCAGTGTCTTCCTCGCCTTTTGTGGACGACTAGGAAAGAAAACAATGAATCCATTTCTCAAAGACATCCCAGCAATATTCAGACCATTTGCACAAAATTCAGATGATCATATCTTTTAAGACCTCTCTTCATTTCAGACAAGATGCTTTTATATCACAAGTTATACATAATTTTTGCTAAATCCGAAGGACAAAAAGTTAATTAATTTGAAATGTTGCATGACTGTTAATAATAATATTAGAAAAAATATATAAGTATATTCCTAAAGTACATGCCCATGAACAGGTGAAATGATTAATAAATTCTGACTATTACAGTGAAATATTCTACAGCGGTTAAAATGACTGAACTAGAATTCATGTATCAAACTAGATAAATAGTAAAAACATTTTCAGCAAAATATAACTTGTAGAATGTTTAATATGACAGCTTTACATAAACTTTGAAAAAAGGCAAAACAATACTACATATTATTGATCTCTACATATGTATTTAATATATAATAACAACATAAAATGTACTGGAATGATTAAGCACCAGAGTCACATAATTATCTGTCAAGAGAGGAGGAGAAAGAAAGAGATTTTAGCTCTGTCTCTAATGTTTTATTTCTGGGGGAGTGGGGATTTGTAGCCAATACCGCAAATGTGAAGATTTCAATAAAACTGGGTGGTAACTACATGGATATTCCCTGTGTAGTGTGGGTTCAAATATTTAAAGTAGTTCACAATTTTAAAAATTGAAATTTTTGCAAATTAAAAAATTAAAAATCACATTGACAAAGTATAGAGGATTAAACATCATATTTACTACAACAGCCACCAATATCATAACTCAACTGAGGAATTGCTGAGAACAAGACATTCTCCGGGCAAGCCTGGAAAACTCTTGTGACTTGGAAGGCAAGCCACCAAGTAACTTAGTAACCCTGAAGGAGCAAAGTTCAGTCCTGTAGTAGTAAGGCTAAGGTTAAACATTAAGCATTTTATGACAGTTCCTCGAAGGATTAGTGGAGAAAATTTGCATGTAGTATTTTAGAGATCATTTCCCTAACCACCCTTGAAGATCATTTCCTTGAGTACATACTCTCTTGGCACCTATGAGATAATTTCCCTGAGCTGGCAGCCCCTGCATAGCTTTGCTTAGTGATCTTTCTGCAAAGGACTCTGGGAGAAGTGCTCTGGGCTATCCTGCACCTATGGTGAGCCTCACCTCTTGCAGCATGTACTGTCAATCCGTGTCTCGTATGATTATTTATGTGGTCGCAACAACAAAGATTTTAAAAGGAGTCAAAACAATGAAATTATGTTTGGAATTCATGTACAAAAATGAATTTCAAAGTGTTATTGGAACACTCCTCAAATCTTCTCAAAGCTCAACGCTGTTGTGACTCCCCATTCTCTATCCAGAAGAACATCTGGAGATTTATTCTCTAGAGAGGGTAAAACTGAAGAGATCTCCACTGGGGGTGGGGGGGGCAATCTAGCACAGATCTAGACATGGATACAAAAACAAAAAAGCAGGGAGCAGGGAGACCGGATAGCTATCCATTTTCTAATCTAACCAAAAAGAAATACTCAACCAGGCGGCACCTGTGGCTCAGTGAGTAGGGCACCAGCCCCATATACCAAAGGTGGTGGGTTCAAATCTGGCCCTGGCCAAACTGCAACAAAACAAATAGGCTCGGCGCCTGTGGCTCAAGCGGCTAAGGCGCCAGTCACATACACCTAAGCTGGCAGGTTCAAATCCAGCCCAGGCCCGCCAAACAACAATGTCGGCTGCAACCAAAAAATAGGCGGGCGTTGTGGCGGGCGCCTGTAATCCCAGCTACTTGGGAGGTGGAGGCAGGAGACTCGCTTGAGCCCAGGAATTAGAGGTTGCTGTGAGCTGTGAAGCCACAACACTCTATCCAGGGTGACAGCTTGAGGCTCTGTCTCAAAAAAAAAAAAAAAATAGCCAGACGTTGTGGCAGGCGCCTATAGTTCCAGCTACTCAGGAGGCTGAGGCAAGAGAATCGCCTAAGCCCAAGAGCTGGAGGTTGCTATGAGCTATGATGCCACGGCACTCTACCGAGGGCAACAAAATAAGACTCTGTCTCTAAAACACAAAAAAGAAAGAAAGAAAGACTCAACCATACTGACATCCAAAGCTTCCCTCAGAAAGAACAACCCTATAGCAAAGTTCAACTTAAAAATCAAAAGTACACACTTGGCACCTGTAGCACAGTGGTTATGGCACCAGCCACATGCACCAAGGCTGGTAGGTTCGAGCCCAGCCAGGGCCTGCTAAACAACGACAAATGCAACAAAATAATAGCCTGACGTTGTGGCAGGCGCCTGTAGTCCCAGCTACTTGGGAGGCTAAGGCAAGAGAATCATTTAAGACCAAGAGTTTGGCTCGATGCTTGTGGCTCTGTGGGCTAAGGCGCCAGCCACGTACACCTGAGCTGGCGGGTTCGAATCCAGCCCGGCCCACCAAACAACAACGATGGCTGCAACCAAAAAAAAAAAATGGCCGGGCGTTGTGGCGGGCACCTGTAGTCCTAGCTACTTGGGAGGCAGAGGCAAGAGACTAGCTTGAGCCCAGGAATTGGAGGTTGCTGTGAGCTGTGATGCCACAGCACTCTATCCAGGGTGCCAGCTTGAGGCTCCGTCTCAGGAAAAAAAAAAAAAAAAAAAAGACCAAGAGTTTGAGGTTGCCATGAGCTATGATGCCATAGCACTCTACCAAGGGTGACACAGTAAGACTCTGTCTCAAAAAAATTAAAAAAAAAAAAAAATCAAAAGTACAGGCTTATGGGCGGCACTTGTGGCTCAAAGGAGTAAGGCGCCAGCCCCATATGCCAGAGGTGGAGGGTTCAAACCCAGCCCCGGCCAAAAAACGCAAAAAAATAAATAAATAAGTAAAAAGTACAGCTTAGTAAGTGGCGCACTCTATAATCCTAACACTCTGGGAGGCCGACGCAGGTGGATTGCTTGAACTCAGGAGTTCAAGACCAGCCTGAGTACGATCAAGACCCCATTTCTACTAAAAACAGAAAATGCCTAGCTAGATATTATGGCAGGTACCTATAGCCCCAGCTACTTTGAGAGGCTGAGGCAAGAGAATCTCTTGAACCCAAGAAACTAAGGATGCTGTGAGCTATGATGTCACAGCACTTTATCCAGGGCAACAAAGTGAGACTCTGTCTCAAAAAAAGAAAAATCAAATTGCAACCACACACTGATAGTTTCTAATGAACTTTTTGGTTCCCTACACTTAATCACAAGCAGAGAGCCAAGGATTACCAAAAGTATGAACAAAGACCCCTGCTATGCTTGGAATGCTTTGAGTCCCTCAAAGTTCTGTATTAGAATCTTAATCCCTAATTCAACAGTGTTAAGAGACGGAACCTTTAAGGGGTGATGAGGCCATGAGGGCTCTGCCCTCATGAATGGATTAATGTCATTACAGTGAATGAATTAACTTCATTACCACGAGTGTAGGTTCCAAGGATGAGTTCGGCCTCACTCTCACTCTCTTACACCTTCTTACCCTTCCACCGGGGGAAAGCACACCAAGAAAGCCCTTATCAGATTCTGGACTTGATACTGGACTTCCCAGCCTCCAGAACCATGAGAAATTTCTTTACTTTATAAATATCCCAGTCTGTGATACTATGTTACAGGAACATAAAATGTACAAAGCCCCTAACATGGAATATAATAAGCAAGACAAAACAACAACAAAGGCAATTGTGGGAAAAACAGACTGCAAGGAGAAAAATCTTTGTTTAAAAAAGCTGGCCAGGCTCAGTGCCTGTAGCTCAGCGGCTAGGGCGCCAGCTACGCTCACCAGAGCTGGTGGGTTTGAACCCAGCCCAGGCCTGCCAAATGAAAATTACAATTACAACAAAACAATGACAATTACAACAAAAAAAACAGCCAGGCAGTGTGGTGGGCGCCTGTAGTTCCAGCTACTTGGGAGCCTGAGGCAAGAGAATGGCTTAAGCCCAAGAGTTTAAGGTTGCTGTGACCTGTAATGCCAGAGCACTCTGCCCAGGGTGACAGAGTAAGACTCTGTCTCCAAAAAAAAAGCTGGCCAGACACAGTGGCTCACACCTGTAATCCTAACACTCCGCGAGGCCCAGGAAGGAGGATCACTTAAGCTCAGGAGTTTGAGACGAACCTGAGCAAGACTGAGCCTCTGTCTCTACTAAAATAGAATGCATCCCCATCTCAACGACTGTGGTAGGCACCTATAGTCTCAGCTGCTGGAAGGCTGAGGCAGGAGGATCACTTGAACCCAGGTTTTTGAAATTGCTGTGAGCCAGGATGACGCCATGGTTGGAGCAACAGAATGAGACTTTGTCTCAAAAAAAATAAATAAATAAAAAAGGGCCAGGAATGGTCGCTTATGTCTGTAATCCCAGCACTTGGGAGACCAAGGTGGGTGAATTGCCTGAGCTCACAGGTTCGAATCTTACCCTGAGCCAGAGCAGGACTTCATCTCTAAAAAAAAAATCCAGGTGTTGTGGGGGGCACCTGTAGTCTAAGCTACTTAGGAGGCTGAGGCAATAAAACTGCTTCAGCCCAAGAGTTGGAGGTTGCTGTGAGCTATGACACCAGGTCTACCAAAGGAACAAAGTGAGACTGTCTCAAAAAAAAAAACTAGCAGAGTACTTGATGCATTAGTAGGCAACCAAGTATGACAAATATTACTGAGACTGTTTTAAGAACAATGTACACACAATGTGGTCTCATCACCATAACCCCACAGCAGTGATTTTCATGAGAGGATCTTAGGTGTACAGGAAAAATGTTTAAAGATTCATTAAATTAGGCTTGGCGCCTGTGGCTCAGCGGGCTAAGGCGCCAGCCACGTACACCTGAGCTGGCGGGTTCAAATCCAGCCTGGGCCCGCCAAACAACAACGACGGCTACAACCAAAAACTGGCCCGGCGTTGTGGCGGGAGCCTGCAGTCCCAGCTACTTGGGAGGCGGAGGCAGGAGACTTGCTTGAGCCCAGGAATTGGAGGTTGCTGTGAGCTGTGATGCCACAGCACTCTATCCAGGGTGACAGCTTGAGACTCTGTCTCAAAAAAAAAGATTCATTAAATTATTTCCAAAAGAAGTTCAAAGCACAGTAAGTACATTCTTTTTGTTTACTCTTTTTTTAAACAACATAATTAAAGCATGCCACAAAAGGTTAACTATAGATTCAAGTGTGCCATGAGATAAAAAAGGTAAAAAAAAAAAAAAAACCCTGCCCTACTGCATCTTTTTTTTCTAGAGATCCTTAAGTTCTATGAACAAAAGGCTCATATCCAGGGCAGTGCCTGTGGCTCATCGAGTAGGGCGCTGGCCCCATATACCGAAGGTGGCGGGTTCAAACCCAGCCTTGGCTGAACTGCAAAAACAGAAAAATAGTTGGGCATTGTGGCGGGAGCCTGTGGTCCCAGCTACTCAGGAGGCTGAGGCAAGAGAATCGCCTAAGCCCAGGAGTTGGAGGTTGCTGTGAGCTGTGTGACGCCACGGCACTCTACAGAGGGTGATAAAGTGAGACTCTGTCTCTACAAAAAAAAAAAAAAAGGCTCATATCCACACCCCACTTGTTACATCAGCCTCCAAGGGACACAAGAACTTTCTTGAACTCCATATTCATAAATCAAAATCCACTTGCAGATCTCTAAAGTTAAAATAAAACCAAACTCCCCCAAAGCTGATTCTCCTATATTTTTCCAGAGCTTAGGAAATGGGTCAGTCCATGCTTCTAGTTACTCAAGACAAAAAAGCCTTAGAATCATCCTGGCCTTCTCTCCTTCTCTCACCCCTACATCTAATCCATCAGGATTATGATGTCAGTTCCACCTTGGAAACAAGTGAGAAGAGAATCCAGCTACATTCACTAACTCCACTGCTCCTCCCCTGCTCCAAGCAGTCACCACTCTCAAAACTTAATGTACCAGGGCAATGCCTGTGGCTCAGTGGGTAGGGCACAGGCCGCATACACAGAAGGTGGCAGGTTTGAAACCAGCCCTGGCCGAACTGCAACAAAAAGTAGCCAGGCGTTGCGGTGGGGGCCTATAGTCCCAGCTACTCGGGAGGCTGAGGCAAGAGAATCGTCTAAGCCCAGGAGTTGGAGGTTGCTGTGAGTTGTGACACTACAGCCCTCTACTGAAGGCCATAAAGTGAGACTCTGTCTCTTAAAAAAAAAAAGAAAAAACAATTAATGTACCAGCTGCCCCCTCACAGCCTCCATACTTCCCTCCCACTCCCTTCAATCTTGCTTTCCACATAGCAACCTAAATAAGCCTTAAAAATATAAATCCCATCAGGTCATCTACTCTCCTCTCCTCTCTTCTGATTTTTGATCAATCTCACTTGAACAGTGAGTAACTTCTTTCCTGACCAATGTCTATTTTTTAAGTCCCCACTCCTGCCTGTTCTCACTGTCCTTCTCACCCTGTTTTCTTACTCTTCATGCCACTTTTCACCATAGGACATGCTGTTTATGTTGTCTATTTCTCTTAACAGATGTAAATTTCTCAGGGAGAAGCAATATTCATTGCTATATTCTCAACATCCATAAGAATAACAAATATAACCGGGCGCAGTGGTTCACACCTATAATCCTAGTACTCTGGGAGGCCAAGGTAGAGCGGATTGCTTGAGCTCAGGAGTTCAACAGCAGCCTGAGTGGCTCGGCGCCTGTGGCTCAATGGGCTAGGGTGCCAGCCACGTACACCTGAGCTGGTGGGTTCGAATCCAGCCCGGGCCCGCCAAACAACAATGACAGCTGCAACCAAAAAATGGCCGGGCGTTGTGGTGGGCGCCTGTAGTCCCAGCTACTTGGGAGGCGGAGGCAAGAGAC
>CAUYRH010134858.1:0-16785 GCA_963574655.1 Perodicticus potto | reverse complement strand
TGTATACCATGGAATATTATGCAGCCTTAAAGAAAGATGGAGACTTTACCTCTTTCATGTTTACATGGATGGAGCTGGAACATATTCTTCTTAGCAAAGTTTCTCAAGAATGGAAGAAAAAGTATCCAATGTATTCAGCCCTACTTTAAAGCTAATTTATAGGTTTCATATGAAGGCTAATACCCAATTATAGCACAAGAATATGGGGAAAGGGGCATGGGAGGGGAGGGGATGGAGGAGGATGGGTGGAGGGAGAGTAATTGGTGGAATCACATCTACGGTGCATCTTAGAAGGGTACAGATGAAACTTACTAAACGCAGAATACAAATGTCTTCTTACAAGAAGTAGGAAAGTGTCATGAAGGCTATGTTAAACAGTTTGATGAAAATGTTTCAGATTGTATATGAAGCCAGCACATTGTACCCTACAATTGCACTAATGTACACAGCTATGATTTAAAAAAAAATTAGAAAGAATAATCAAAAGAAAAAGGAAGATAGCAAGAAATAAAGAGAGAGAAATGATGAAAGGAAGAAAGAAATTAGATTGAGTTGAAATGCATGAACTGATTTTTCTGAAAGTAAAATATTTTAATTGAATAAATCTTTTTGTTTATAGAGTTTCAATAACTTTAAAAAAGAAAATATACCACAGGCTTCACATGATGTTTACATGTTTCAAACCACAAGTGGAAAGTTAGACAAATTTAAGAAGTTTGTTTTAATAGGTGCTATGATCTGAATGTCTATATCCCTCCAAAATTCACTTGTTGAAGCCTACTCTCTAATGCAACATAGTTAAGAGGTGGGGCCTTTGGGAGGTGATTAGTTCATGAGGGTGGGGCCCTCATGGTGGGATTAGTTCCCTTACAAATCTGATCTTCAGGAGCTTATTTGCACTTTCCACTACCTAAGGATGCAGGAAGAAGTTGCCATCAATGAACCAGACGTGGAATCTGCTGGTACCCTGATCTTGGACTTGCCAATTTCCCAAACTGTAAGCAATATATTTATAGTGTTTATAAGAAACACACACAAAAGCAAAATTGAAAGACTATCTTTGCTCTCTTTTGCTGGCCCACGACCACACTCCACCAAGTATTAACTATTCTTCCTTAGTTCTCCTGTTGGTGTCCAGTTTGGTCTGCCTCAGGTAAGAAAGTGCCTGTTTGCTATCTTGTCTCCTTTCTATATTTTGGACTCTTTTGCTACCCTGTCACCTCAACTCTAAGAAGGAATCAAGAACATTTATGACTTTGAAATCTACCTGGCCTTTTAAAAAATATATGTAAAAGTGGGAGCACAACTCATTATAGCCCTCTACATCCATGAGTGAAAATTTCTATTTTGATTTGTTTAAATAACAACTGCAAATTTGGAATTTTATGTAAAATCTCTTTAAAAGTTATAAATTAAGTATTTAGAAAAGCACAGAAATTGTTGGCCTGGTGTATTCTGCAGACAACTATTTTGTGATTTTTCTGATAAATCCAAACACTGCATTAAATTGCAAATCATGAAATGAGTTTCAGAAAAAATTTTGCTCAAGGTCACAGAGTATGAAGATACCAGAGGTAAAATTAAATCCACTTTTTAAAAACTGGTGAAATGTACACAATGTAATATTTGCCATTTTAACCATTTTTAAGTGTACAGTTCAGTGGGCAGTAAGTACATTGATGCTGTTGTGCAGCTGTCACCATTATCTGTTCCAGAACTCTTTCATCCTTCCAACCGGAGGCTCTGTATCCTTTAACAGTAACTTCCTACTCTCACCTCCCCCAATTCCCTGGTAACCACTATTCTTACTTTCTGTGTCTTTGAATCTGCCTGTTCTAGACACCTCATATAAGTGAAATAATATTTGTCCTTTTGTGTCTGGCTTCTTTCCCTTAGCATAATGTTTGAAGTTTCATCTGTGTTATAGGATGTCTTAATTTTCTTCCTTCTTGAGGCTGAATAAAATTCCATTGTCCATGTTTTGTTTATTTATGCATCCATTGATAGACACTGGGTTGTTTCCACTTTTTGGCTATGTGAATAATGCTGCTAGGAACACTGGTGTACAAGTATCTGTTTGATTCCCTGCTTTCAATTTTTTGGGGGTTTAAATACCCAGAAGTAGAATTGCTGGATTATATGATAATTCTATGTTCTCATTTCTAGAATCTCCAGACTTTTCCATAGCATCCACACTCATTTTGTATTCCCACCAGCAAAACACAAAGGTTCCTATTTCTACAACATTGTTTTATGGTTTTTAAAAATTCTTTATTAAATCATAACTGTGTACATTAATGCATTTATGGGGTACAATGTGCTGATTTGATATACAATGTGGATAGCTACTAATGAGTATGAGGTGATTAAACTCACTTTTTCTGATTCCCAGTATTATTTTTCTTTCCAAATCGCTTTTTCTGATTCCTGGTATTATTTTTCTTTCCAAATCACATCTGATGCCGCCAAACTGGTGAGAACAGGAAAGAACTTCATGACAATGAGTGTGATTGAGTAATCTCTCTAAGCCTGGAGTTTCAACAGGGGAAAATCGAGGTTCTATGTTATTTCTCATACATTCCTGATGTGAAAACAGATCCAAATTTCACCACATTGAAGACCATTGCCATTCCTTAATAGTTAAAGAAAAAGAAAATAAAAGAAAAGAGGGGAAAAGAAGAAAAACCCCCCAGCTCATATTTCAAGCATTCTGGTTGTTAACTATTTCCTCATGGTCTGACTCCTCTGCTGGGTTTCTTCATTATAAGGCTGTTATGTGTGTGATGCTGGCAACTTGTGTATCCTGTCTGTACCTTTGTTTCTTCATATGAAGATAGGAGCAATCATGTAGTTTTATCATAGTATTGACATGATTTTATTTATATAACTTTACAGGGTATATTTTCTAAAATTGGATATGTGATCTTCTCATTTCTTTTCAGTAGGAAAAGCATACTACTATTAAGATGGTGGCAAATCATCTCAGATCAGGATTTCTCCAGTATACTTGCTATTCCTCTTGTAGGAGCCAAGGTTACTTCAAGAATCAACACAGCCTAGAGGATCTCAGGCAGAAAGCATCTGTTCTGATTCAGGCATGTATTAATTAATTTTTTTTACTCTGCATAACATAGAGAAGAAGAAAAACAAGATTCTTAAAGTATTCAAGTTTGTGGAGGCTACTGTATTGTGTACAGCAAAGGTGATGTTCTAAGTTTGCTGTGTTTAGGCAACTGAAAAAAAATAAAATGACTCGTGTGATTTGTTTTTCCATAACCTTTTAGAAACCTTGTTAGTTCAGAGCTTCAAGCAGAGAAAATAAAAGCTTGATTCCACTGTTTAAGGGAAGAGGCCCTTTTTCTTTATAAGTGTTTTTTCTCTATAGTTATAAATGACAATTCCACAGGCTTTTCATCTTGTTCCTTAGTTTAATGGTAATACTGTTTTAGTGGTTATTGTTCAGTTTTCTATTTTAACTGGAATGGCCTCAGATGTTGAGTTTGTTGCCTGTTTCTCATTTTCTAGCCTATTCCATTTATTTGCTCAATAGCATTCCCATCTGTATCCGACAGAGTGTCATGCTTAAATTAGGATAATTTAAGGATGGTTTAATAAACAGGCTATTTGCAAAAATATTGGGGGATGATGTGGGGAATTCTAGGAAAGAGTGAATCACCCAGTGCTAGTAAGAAAAGGGACTGCAGTGGGGAGAAAAGACAGCAGTTCCTTTAATCCCAGAGGAGCCCATGTGAAGAGGGCCACTTGGAAAGAAGCATGAGGTGCGCAGAGGGAGTGAGCTGGGGGACCAAACATTCCTTCTTTTCCACCAATTCCTTGCCAGGATTTTCCACTGGCTGATCCCAAAGGAAGCTAGAGCACCAGAGTCCAGCGATGCTGTCCCCACAGGTCAACCTAGAACCAAATAAAGTAGGTGTTAGCAGTATCCACGTGCCACCTGTTCTCCTCCACATCTGAGATAGGCCTGTGATGCCTGGAGCCCGCCACTCCCCATTCATCATCCTTTCTCTCCTGCATCCTCTTTCTTTCCCTTTCCATGACTCTTTCCCATTACAGGATACTTTTGTCCATCTCTTTCATCCTAAATATCACCACCACCACCGCCACACAAGCTCTCTCTCTCTCTAGGCCATGTATCCTTTTAGCTTTCTTAAAGAAATGGCATTTAAAGCCTGAGCACTGAGTTAGTGTTGGTACATTCCTGGCAGGGAAAAAGATAGCCTCAGCAAAATTCCTAATGAGGAATAAACAAGGGTCAGGGTGATTGAAATCTGGTGAGGACAAGGAGAGGCTGAGGAATACCCAGCAGCCAGAACACATAGGGCCCTGAAGCTTCCAGAAATAATTTTGGATTTATCCTGAGAACAATGCTAAGCCAATCTAGTCACTAATGCTATGTAACAAATTACTCCCAAATTAGGTGGTATAAGAATAGCCATTTTATTTTTACTAAGAAATGGGTTGGTTGAGAAGTTCTCATTCAGCATATCTTATGTGGTTATGGCCAGGTGTTGGCTGGGGCTACAGTCATTTGAAATCATGACTGGACTAGATGGTCAAGAGGTTTCTCTGGTGGCCAGGAGTTGATTCTAGGAACTCAGACCTATGTATGGTCTTTTCACAATGGTGGTCCCAGGATATCTGAACTTGTTCATATCAGCTGGCTTCTCCCAGAGCACATGTGTCAAAGAAAATAGATGGAAGTTTGATGGCTCTTTTTCACCTAGCCTCCAAAGTTACAGAGTATCACTTCCGCTGCATGTATTAATTAGAAGTGAGTCATAAAGCTAGCCCAGATTCAAGGGGAAGGAAGTTATATTTCACCTCCTGAAGGGAAAGAATCACAGTCATGTGTTATCTTAGTCCATGCGTGCTTACC
This sequence comes from Perodicticus potto, assembly GCA_963574655.1. Classification (NCBI taxonomy): domain Eukaryota; kingdom Metazoa; phylum Chordata; class Mammalia; order Primates; family Lorisidae; genus Perodicticus; species Perodicticus potto. The sequence continues at coordinate 11,888 of CAUYRH010134858.1, read as the reverse complement.
TAACAGGATACTTGAGACTAAGTTAATTTATAAAGAGCAGAAGTATATTCTCTCACAGTTCTGAGGCTGGGAAGCCCAAGATGAAGGCTATAGTATTTGGCATGGGCTTTCCTGCTGTATCCTCATATGCCAGAAGAAGGAAGGACAGGGAGAAAAAACCCACTCCTTCAAACCCTTTTTGTAATGGCATTAATCCATTTATGAGGACAGAACCGTCATGACAGGAGCACCTTCCACAGGCACCACCTCCTAGCAACACTGGAGGTCAAGTTTTCAACATATGGATTTTGAAGAACATATTCACCACAGCACATGTGGTCACAAGAGCCCCTGGGATAAGAGTTATTATGACATCTATGAAAAATACAATGTCTCAATCTTGATCAATGAGAAAATTTGTGTAAAATTATAGAGACTGTATTGATGAGGCTCGCTGAAGGACTGCATGTGGATGTAGAGAGGTAAAGCCAGGTGTGACTTTCAGGGTGTGAGACTTGCAGCTTCCAGGTAATTGCTGATACCATTTTCTGAGACTCAGTAGTCATGAGAATGAGTGGTTCTGAGGGGAAAATCAAGGTTTCAGTTTAAGATGAGTGGTGGGTTGCTGTGAGACAACCAAGTGAACTTATCAAGAGGCTGGCTGTATATCCATGTCTGGAGCTCAGAAAAGAATGCTTAGCTGGAGATAGAAATATGCTGTCACCAACAAATTGATGGTGTACAAAGCCATGAGAGTGATGGGGTGCAGGAACCTGCAGGGACAGGAGGGAAGAAAACACCTAAGAGAGGTCTTAGGTAAAGGAACTCAGAATTTGTGTCTGGGCTACCAAAGGAAATAGAAATGGCCAGAGAGTAAGTCTAAGAATTGCCACTGTGCACTTACGTTGGCAGCACTATACAAACAACTTGGTATGGTTTCCCAACCATGGCGTGTAGGTGTCTCACAACTGTGTTTGTGTCCACGTGTGGTGGTATCTTGCTGAGTGGTGCTCATTAATGTGTGTTTTTGTGTGCCATATGATGGCAACTCTAATGGTCATTCCAGAAAAAAGAGTTCCAAAGTTGCTTTATAGGGTGGAATAGGTTCTGGCATTAGCTCATAGCTTCCCAAGGGGAGAACTTTGAAGGTAGCTGTGATATTCAGCAATGAGGCATGAAGAACTTAATTGCCATACCTTGTATAGGCTATATTTTTTTACACTGACATTTCATATGAATTTATATAGGTTGGGACATTATATATATTTATATTATTATTATTAATAATGTTAATATATAATGCATCATCTTATTAGTAAATTAATATACTGTGATGTATATAAAATGTCCTAACCTACATAAATTTATATGAAATCTCATGTAAAAAAATTTGGAATGTTAAATATGTTTCCCTAATTACCTTTTGAAAAGAGTTTTTCCTTTCTGATCAAGCACCTTTCATACTTCACAGCCTAGGAAGCAGTTTCTGATGATCTGTGATTTCTGTGAATGAGGTATTTGTTTAAAATAATTATGCATTAGAAATATTATGTTAGATCTCTGTTCCTAAATAACTTATTTAGCATGTTGTATTCTTGTTTAGAAGCTATCTGAGTGTAAAAGGAACAAAGTAATAGTCTAAATTAATTTTAAAAAGTATTACATGGTTTACTTTGGTAGCTTGTTCAGCTTCCCACTTGCCAGCGAAATTATTATGTTACAGTAAATGAGATAAGAACGTGAAAAAGGAGAAGCCAGATTAGGTAGTAGATGCAGACAGTGTTTTTCTCAAAGCAAAGTAAGCAGGAGGTAGTTTTGATGATACCAAGGATGTAGCCCAGGCTGAGATGTATCATTTGGTGCAGTATAAAGGTAAAACATAAAAAACATAGCATATCTCACTTTGTTTTTTTTTTGAAATCATAGGGATGGAGACTGGATAGGGTGGGGTACAAGGTGAAGCTGGTAAAGATAAGATGAAATATTGAAGCAGAAAAACAGAGGAGAGAGTTGTATAACTCATGACTAATAAAATGAAGAGCATGTAGAAAAATAATGTGGAGAAGGTTTATAAACATCCTTGACAAAAACCACAATTCAGTCTTAATATTGATTCATCTCTAGAAGAGATGTAATTTAATGTCCACAAAGGAATGTAAAAAATTAAATTTTATTTCATTTTGAATTTGTTTCTTCTGTGTCTTCTAAGGTGGCTCACAGTGGTTTTTGGTCTCTGTTGGAATTACCCTGTCCTCTCTGAAATGGGGAGTCAGGGCCCACTGATGAAGGGCTGTCTTTGCTCACGTAGCGTATCTTCACAGTATGAATAACAATTGAAACACTACTGAAGCAAGAGAGTGGCAGGATCTGATTTGTTTTCTAGGCAGGAAGTTGGTGAGACTAGATGTAAGACAATCAGTTAGAACACCTGTAACGGGTGGGAGTGGACAGGATGCGAGATAGCGGCAAGATCACCTGCAGCAGCCTGGATTAGATAGGATGAGAGACTGTGCCTAGATCACCTGCAGCAACCTGGATTAGATAGGATGGGAGATTGTGCTGAGAACACCTGTAGCAACCTGGATTCCCTAGACTACACTGACCCACTGACAATAGAGAGGGAAGGCAGAGCCTAGATTTGAGAACAATGTTTGAAATAGAATCAGCAGATTTTGGTGACTGATTCAATTGAAGCAGGTGAGATAAAGGGAAGGGAATGTGAGAACGGAGACTGGAAATCATATACCCATGAGAGAAAGAAGACAGATGCCATCCCACCGTAAGATTACATAAAACACACGTGGCCTATCTTCTCAGTGGCTGTGTGAAGTGGGTCAGGCAGGCATTATTTTTCTCTGACAAAATGCAGCTCAGCTCAGTTTCAAAACTCAAGATGCTCAAGATGTGTAGCCTTACTTCTTGTTTGTCACTAGCACACCATGTGTAGGGACTAGGATTTAGGGAAGAAATTCACCCATTTCACCCTCATTCATTCTAGGAATTAAAGACTTCCCCTATGCTTTTATTTATGGTTCTTTCCAAGAACATAGTCAAATAATTCAGCCAGGTATGACAAACACTTCAGTGTAAAGTGAAGCAATTTCATCATGGATTGGCTCACCTATTGCTTATTCTGATACCTTCCAGTATGCCTCTCAATACTGGCAAGGCTAGAAAGTTAATAGCTACGTTTTTTTTTTGTTTTATTATTTCTTTGTGGCCAGGGCTCCATATGTGGCTTAGGTTTTGTACACCCCTGAGATTTGGAAGAAGGAAGTGAGAAATGTGTGGCAAGGTGGTAGATTTATTTAGTTTTTTTGGGAGCAAACTCTGATAAGAAATCTGGGGAAATAGGTGGGTCATGGCAGGAAGGAGGCACTCCCTACAACAGTTTCTGCATTTGCCCCTGGCTGTGAAACATCTGTTCTGGGCTCTTGACCCTCCTGGAGATGTCATATGTCACCTAGCATTCTCTAATAAATGTCTGTCTGGTTAAATTAGGTAGAGGAGATTCTGTTGATTACACCTAAGAATAATGGCGATGTTCAAATGATATATATGGATGTGTGTATCCATCTATCTGCTATAATAGGTATATATATGTTCATGGTGAGCAATTCATCTTGGCACAAATCACAGCTTTGGTACTGATTTCAAGCTGAAACTGACATTTTTAACTTAAACATTATTTAGCCGACATTAATCGAACACTTAGGATTTATAAGTGCTGGACATAGATAAATTCGATATAGTCAGTCCCAGTTTGCAAAGATCTCAAAATCTAGCATTACTCTGTTGCTTAAAATTCCCACTGGAAGCTAATCTATGAGACCATTCTTTTTCTTTTCCACTACCATATCCAGAGCCTACCACCTGTGTACCACACGTACATGTAAGCACACACACATATGCATATTTACACATTCACATGTGTACCCATATACACATGCACACATGTGTTTATTATAGGATTGAATTAAGCTGTATACCAAGAGTACTAGAAATAAATAAAATGACAGGATTTCTTTCAGACTGCTTAGTGCCCAATTAAAACTTCTGTCTTCCAAGGCATAGTTTGAAACTGATTTTTAATTTCTCTAACATAATCTTCTTACAGTAAACTTCCTATGTCCAGTGTAATTTGCTCAGGTCAGATTTTTCTTGAGAGTTTTCTTTTGCTTTTTGATTATACAGTTTTCCTAAAAATCTGCTTATCATCATCAAGAACCCTATTTTAAGTTAGCAAATGCATTTCAAGATGCTTCTAGGCACCCATTTACCAGTCAACTAATTATTTTCAGGACAAATGTTTGTTTATCGATTACCTGGTCCATCTACTCACACTAGCATATCAGGATAGCTAGCTCTATAGGAGTTTTTCACAATTACATACACAATTTTTATTTCCTAGTTTTGAACTTGGTGGTTCTGGTGAATAGTGGAGTATTATGCCACATACTTTCATTTTATAAATGATAAAATAGTGACATAAGGAAATTATGAGACTTGCCTAGGTTTCTCCAGAATGGGAGGAATAATCAGTTTTTGCTTTTTCAGTTTTAATTTCCTACAGTTAATGTTCTCATTTAAGGTCATCTGAAATTCATTCTCTAAACAAACTCTTAAAGTTTTTAAAATAGTGATGATTAAGGCATGAAATGACAGTGGTGGCTTAAAGGAAATTCTTGGGAATCTCTTCCATCCTGGCTCTCAGACTACAAGTAACGTCAAGGAGAACACGTCATGGCAGGGGGCAGGTGGGCCTCATACTGTTTAGGACAAGAAGGTGTTTAAGGTCTATTGTGACTTTTATAGTTATGTTTTATAGACTGAAATAACTTTCAATGAGAATGTAGTCACTTTTAAAGATAATAATTGTCCACCTGCTGCTCAAACGAGCATGAATTTTCCCCATTATGATTCAGAAAAAAGGACAATGTGTTCAGTTTTTAACTTTCTTTTATAAGTTGTTCAAAGCAATTGATTCTTTTTGAACAACTCAATACCACTCTTAGATTTTCATGGACTTAGTTGTGGTTTGGCACCATTAACATAAACTGGCTTCATTGACACACTTTGGATCCAGTGTAGCAGGACACCAGTTTGTGGAACTTCAGAAAACTGACCTGTGTTGCCTTTTAAGCCAGTCAATTTAGCAAACATTTCTGGGCCATGTTCCTAAATATCTTTTGTAATAAATGCTCTGGGGGTGATGGTTGGAAAACGTTCTTCCTCAGATTGGTTGAGGCTAATTTGGAAAGAGTAAAGTAAAAACAAAATAGAACCATTGTGGTTTTGATTTACATTTGCCTAATGAGTAGGGAGGTTGAACACTTTTTCATCTGTTTATTAGATATTTTCTTTTGAAAAGCTTCTGTTCAGGTGTTTTGCCCACTTTTTAACTAGGGTCAGAGCAAAATTAAATGTAATGAAAAACAAAAAATATATATAAGATTAACGAAATAAAAAATTGGTTCTTTGAAAATGTAAACCAAATCGACAGAACTCTCACTAGATTAACTAGAAATATAAACAAAAGGACACTAATAGCTCCCTAGGAAATAAAAAAGGAGATGTTGTAACCAATAGAAAAAAATACAAAAATCATCTATACTATAGAATACTATAAAATATCCATATACATACACTCAAAAGAATTGAAGAAATAGAAAAATTCCTGGACCCACACAACCTTCTAAGGCTCAATCAGGAAGATAGAACTTCTGAACAGACCAATTCCAAGCCACAAAATTGAAGCAGCAATAAAAAACCTTCTAACAAAAAGTCCCAGGCCAGATGGTTTCACAGCAAAATTTTATCAGACCTACAAAGAAGAATTAATATCCGCACTTCAGAAATTATCTCATAACATTGAGAAGAAAGAAATTTTCCCTAACTTGTTTTACAAAGGCAATATCACCTTGATACCAAAGTCTGGAAATGACACAACCAAAAAGGAAAACTATGAACCAATTTCCCTTATGCATATAGATGCAAAAATCCTCAGTAAAATCCCAGCAAACTGAATTCAACAGCACATTAAAAAAAAAATCCGAGGGTACAGGTGAAACTTAGTAAATGCAGAATACAAATGTCTTCATACAATAACTAAGAAAATTCCATGAAGGCTATGTTAAACAGTTTGATGAAAATATTTCAGATTGTATATGAAACCAGCACTTTGTACCCCTTGATTGCACTAATGTACACAGCTATGATTTAATTAAAAAAAAATCTGCCACAACCAAGTGGGCTTTATCTCAGGGATGTAAGGATGGCTCAATGTATGTAAATCCATAAATGTGATTCACCACATAAACGCAGCAAAAACAAAGATCATGTGATCATCTCAATAGATGCAGAAAAAGAATTCTACAAAATTCAGCAACTTTTAAATATATAAACTCTTAACAAAATAGATATAAAGGAACATATCTCAAAATTATAGAAGGCATATGAGGTAAACCCACAACCAACATCATACAGAATGGGGAAAAGTAGAAAACATTCTTCTGAAGAACTGGAACAAGATAAGAATGCCCATTGTCACCACTTTAATTCAACAGAGTGCTGGAAATCCTAGAAAGAACAATCAGGTAAGATAAGGAAAGTAAGGGTATCAAAATGGGGAAAGCAGAGGTCAAACTATTGTTTTTTGCTGATGATGTGACCTTATATCTAAAAAAATCCCAAAAATTCTTCTGAGAGATTTGTGGAATTGATTAATAAATTCAGAAAAGTCTCAGATTACAATTGTACACAAATCAGTAGCATTCCTGTATACCAGTTAAGCTGAGAATCAAACCAAGGATTCAATATATTTTATGATAGCCAAAAATAAAATAAAACACCTAGGATTCTATTTAACTAAGGAGGTGAAAGATCTCTACAAAGAGAACTATTAATCACTGAGGAAAGAAATTACAGATGTGGTAAACTATTGGAAAAACATATCATGCTCAAGGATTGGTAGAAACAACATTGCCAAAATGTCTATACTACCCAAATCTGTAATTGCGTTACAGATTTAATGTAATTCCCTTCAAAATACCAATGTTATTTTTCACATATCTAGACAAAATAAAATAATTCTATGCTTTCTCTGGAACCAGAAAAGAGCCCAAATAGCCAAAGAAACCTTAAGCAAAAGGAGAAAATCCGGAAGCATCATTTTATCAGAATTTAAGCTACTCTATAAGGCTACAGTAAGTATAACAGCAGGATACTGGTGCAAAAAAGAGACATAGACCAATGGAACAGAAACGAGAACTCAGATATAAAACCATCTACATACTGCAATCTGATCTTTGACAAAGCAGATAGCAATATACATTGGGAAAAAGGATTCTTATTCAATAAATGGTGCTGGACAAATTAGATAGCAACATGTAGAGGATTAAAACAGGATCCATATCTCTCACTCCTCAATTTTAATTCAAGATGGATTATAGGCTTAAATCTAATACAAGAAACCATAAGAATTCTAGAAGAAAGTGTTGGAAAAACTCTTCTAGATATCCACCTTGGCATAGAATTTATGGAGAAGACCCCAAATGCAATCACAGCAACAACCAAAATAAATAAATGGGACTTGATTAAATTAAAAAAGCTGTTGGATAGTTAAGGAATTAATCAATAGAGCAAATAGACCAAAATGGAGAAAATATGGGCATGTTATGTATCTATCTGATAAAGGGATAATAAGCAGAATCTACAATGAATTCAAGCAATCAGCAATAAAAATAAAATAATCTCCCTCATTTTTGAAGGATAGCTTAACAGTGGACACACACAGTACAGTGCACTTGGCTTGCAGTTTTTGTTTTTTTCTTTCAACAGTTTAAATATATCATCCCATTATCTTCTGGCCTAGAGCTTTCTGGTGAAAAATCTTCATGAAGATTTCTTTTTCTTTTCTTTCTTTCTTTTCTTTTCTTTTTTTTTTTTAAGATTTTGTGGCTTGTTTATTTATTTATTTTCATCAAATCATAGCTGTGTACATTAATGCAATCATGGAGTACAATGTGCTGCTTTTATATACAATTTGAAATATTTTCATCAAACTGGTTAACATAGCCTTCATGGCATTTTCCCAGTTATTGTGCTAAGACATCCATTGGTGCATCTTAGAAGGGTACAGGTGAAACTTACTAAATGTAGAATGAAGATTTCTTTACATGCGATTAGATTGAATTTCTCTTGATCTTTTAGAATTCTCACCTTGTCTTTGACTTTTGATACTTTGACTGTAAAGTGCCCTGGAGAAGGTTTTTTTGTTGTTGTTGAACCTATTTGGTAATTGTTGAACTTTCATATGTAGATGTCTATATTTTTTCCAAGAATTAGGAAATTTTCATCTGTTATTTCATTCAATATGTTTTTCAATGACCTTGCCTATGTTTTCTCCTTCCAGAATTCCCCAAATTTAAATATTTGGTCACTTTATGGTGTCCTATAAGTCATATAGGCTTTCTTTATTCTTTAGTGTTGTTATTTTTATTATTTTTTATTTTATTTTTATTGATTGGGTTATTTTGAAGACATGTCTTCAAGTTCTAAAATTCTTTTTCTTCCTGATCTAGCCTATTGTTGATAATCTTGATAGCATTTTTAATTTCATTCATTGAATTCTTCATGTCCAACTACTTTTGTGTTTGTATCTCTTTGTTGAATTTCTCTTTTAGATCACATTTTTTTTCTGAGTTCTTAGTATTGTTCATCTGTGTTCTTTTTCATAACACTGAATTTTAAAAGTTTCATTATTTTGAATTATTTTTTGGCATTTCATAGATTTCTTTTTAGTTGGAATATATTGCTAGAGAGTAATTGTATTCATTTAGAGGTGTCACATTTTTTTGCGTCTTTATATTAATATCTTTGCATCTGGTTTAAAATTTTCTTTTTCCAATTTTTTTTGTTAGCAAACATATTTCTCATAGATGATTCTCTATTGTTGTGAGTAGGATGCTTTGACTTTGCTTCTAGAAGGGTATAGTAATGTATTCTCCATATGCTATTTTCAGTGGCATTTGTGAGTTCTTTAATTGCTTAGGCTGTGGTTGTTAGTGCAAGTAGTAGTGAAATTTTGCTGAGGATGGGAATGCTAGGTCCTTGAGTACTAATGCTGGCAATGACATGTCAGGCAGGCTGATTCTTGAACTCCCAGGTGGCATACATGGGCACTGGAGATAGTGGGTTCAGGTGGGAGAATCCTTGGGCCTCCAGGTGGATTGCTTGGATGCCAGCAGTGTCTTAAGTGAGATGAAAGAATAGGCAGGTCATTGGGTCCATGGGTGGCATTGGTAATGGCAGCAGCAGGGACAGGCCAATACTTAGGCCCCCAGAAGTATGCATGGGTATAAGCAGTGGTGATAGTAGGCTATGTGGGCCCATCTTCAGGCTCCTGGAAGGTGTGCACTGGTGGTGGTGGGAGAGATGAAGCCTGTCCTCAGGCTTCCAATGATGTGTATAGGGTCCAATAGAACAAGGTGGGAAAGATTAATTCCAGTCTCTAGATGATATGCATAGGCACTGGTAGGGATTGTGCCTGGTGGGGCAGTTCTATCCTTAGACCACTGAGTGGTATGTATGGGTACCAGTGGCAGGCAGGATGGGCCTGCTCTCAAGCCCCTTGATGTTGTGTATAATCACAGTGGTAGCAGGTGGGGTGGATCAGTGGTCCAGCACACTTAGGTACCAGTGGTGGTGGTGGTGGACAAGATGGACCTGTCCTCAAGACCCTGGGTGGCATGAGTGGGCGCTAGTGCTAGTGGGCAGGGTAGATTAAGAGGTTTTTCTAATATGCCCTTCTTAGAAACTGAAATTGCATGTAAATGAAAATAAACTAGAAGTTTTGACCTAGGATATGTGGCAAGTTTTATAACCAGAATCTCCTAATAAAATATACATTGTTTTTGAGAGACATATGTAGTATTTAAAGATATGTACATAGAGACAAAGGAAATTTCAATAAATTCTAAGGCATTGACAACATACCAGTAATGTTTTATGATCACAATGCAACAAAATCAGAATCAATAATAAAAATGATAGCTTACAAAATACCTCCAAATATTATTATACTAAATAGTTCTCACATACAAAATAAAATTATGAGGGGAGAGGCCAGATGGCCAACTGGAAGCAGCTTCTGACAGAGGCTCCTGTCCAAAAGGAAGGGTAGCATACACAAACTGCCCAATTGAGCCGAAGACTGGGAGCCCAGCCGAGAGAGAAGTGATAACTGTAGGTCAACTCTGCTGAGGCAAGCTGCAACTCCAAGAAACCAAGTTTCAGGCAGAAAAATTGAACTAAAGTCTTTCACCATTCTGAACTTCCAGTACACCCTTCCCCCCTTACCTGATGAAACAGAAGCCTGACCCCTGCTGAGACTGAGGGAGGAGGGTTTGAGCAGTGCCCACCCTCCCTGTCTGCCAGACCAGGCAGCCCACCAGGTAGGAGACTCCAGGGCTGTGCTGAGCCAACACCATCCCCCAGGCCAGGGACTCCGCCCAGAACTGTGGGGCTCCACTCTGAGCTCCACCGAGCCTTGGCCCGCTGCCCACCGTGGCCAGGGACTCCACTTTAACCCCCATGTGGCTCCACACTGCCCCCCTGCCTGGCTTCCACCTGCCACCTGCACCGTCCAGGGACTCCTCTGGGAACCCGCCAGGCCTCCGCCTGTCCACCCAGGCCAGGAACTCCGGGAGCCACACAACCTGCACCCTCCCATACCCTGTCTGTCTCTGCACTGGCTCCGCACATGTGGCCAGGGACTCTGGAGGCTGTGTGACCTGGGCCCCTCCTCCAGAGCCCTCCTCCCACCCAGAGATTACTGGAGGCGTGGGCTCCCTTTGCACAGGCCACCAGGTGCCGGGCACTCCCAGAACCATGTGCACCATCCCACATTTTGCTGCTGGGTCTGGGCGTGCCACACTCCAGAGCTGCTCCCACAACCAGAACTCCCTGGCTGGGGCAGTCCCAGAGGAGCTATATAGGGTCACTCCTTACAAAGATCCATCAACAACAGAGTGATCCTGCCGGGGTCTAATCTTGGAGAGACACCTCCCTAACTTTGAGGACGGTGAGAGGCAACAGTGAAAAACAATCATGAGGCAGAATCAACAGAAAAACTCTGGCAATATGAATAATCAGACTAGATCAACTCCTCCAAGGAACAACAAGGCAGATACAGCACAAGATCCCTTGCATAAGCAAATGGCTGAGATGTCAGAAATTGAATTCAGAGTCTGGTTAGTAAATAAGATCAGTGGAATGGAGGAAAAGATGGAATTAGAATTTCAAGCAGGAATCCAAAAGATGTCTCAAGAATTCAATGAATTCAAAAACAAAATGACCAAAGATTTTGACACATCGAGACAAGAAGTTGCAGCCCTCAAAGATCTAAGAAATACAGTAGAATCCCTCAGTAACAGAATGGAGCAAGAAGAAGAAAGGATTTCTGACATGGAAAACAAAGTTTTCGAATGCTCCCAAACTTCCAAAGAGGAAGAGAAATGGAGGGCAAAAACAGATCACTCCCTCAGATTGGTCTGGGATAATTCGAAGAAAACCAATACTTGCCTTATAGGGATCCCTGAAAGTGACGAAGTGGCTTCACAAAGCACAGAGTCTCTTCTTTATGAGATTATGAAAGAGAACTTTCCAGACATGCCAAGAGATTCTGAAATTCAGATAGCAGACAGTTTCAGAACTACAGCACAACTCAATCTGAATAAGACATCCCCCAGACACAACACAATAAATTTTACTAAAGTTAATATGAAGGAGAAAATTCTGAAAGCAGCCAGATGGAAGAAAACCATAACCTACAAGGGGAAGAATATTAGACTAACTGAAGATCTCTTTGATCAAACCTTTCAAGCTAGAAGAGGATGGTCATCGACTTT
>CAUYRH010134853.1:0-10977 GCA_963574655.1 Perodicticus potto | reverse complement strand
GAGAAAATGCCAGGAAGGCTATGTTAATCAGTTTGATGAAAATAGTTCAGATTGTATATGAAACCAGCACATTGTACCCCTTGATTGCACTATTGTACACAGCTATGATTTAATGATAAAGATAATAAAATAAAATAAAATAAATAAAAAAAATAAAATATCAGTATCAGCTCGGCACCTGTAGCACAGTGGTTACAGCACCAGCCACCAGCACCATAGGTGGCAGGTTTGAGCCCAGGCCGGGTCAGCTAATCAACAATGTCAACTGCAACCAAAAATAGCCAGGTGTTGTGGTGGGTGCCTGTAGTCCCAGCTACTTGGGACGCTAAGGCAAGAGAATTGCTTAAGCCCAAGAGTTTGGTGTTGCTGTGAGCTGTGACGCCACAACACCCTACCAAGGGCAACACAGTGAGACTCTGTCTCAAAAAAAAAAAAACCAAAAAATAAAATAAAATAAAATATCAGTATCATTTATCTCTCCACAAAATTTACTCTAATTTGTGTGTGTACCCAAGTCCACATAGTACATGCTTAACTTTTAATCCACATAGTACATGTTTAACTTTTACCTTGAAAAGTTACAAAATTCCCATGCTTCCTAATTTTAAAAGCTCTGATAATCTTGTACTTATACATTGAGGTCACTAAAACCTCACCATGACTTTGGATATAACTCAGTGGACCAATCACATTTACTGTCTATGAGAAGAAGCTATGAAATGATCTAGATCTTTATGTAAAAGATCAATGAAGTCATTCTTTTCTAATATTAATTAGTATTTATTAATTTGCTGTTTGTAAACTTTCTATATTAAACTATCAGCTAAGCCACTTCTGTTTAATAATATTTTAGAGATTGAACTGATTGCAAGAAGACGATTGGGTAAAACCACAACCATACAAAATTATATTTTAAGAATTTCCACCCCCCAAAAAACCCAAAACCAAAGAAATAAAATAAAATATAACATAAAAAACTATAGGCCAAGATGCCTGATGATCACTGGTGCAAAAATCCTCAACAAAATACAAGCAAACAAAATTCAGCAGCATATTAAAAGGATTATGTACCATGATCAAGTGGAACTAGTAGGATTCATTCCTATAACGCAAAGATTGCTAAGCATATTAAAATACCAATATAACAAATCACTGTAAGAGAATAAAGGAAAATATGATCACACCAATTTATGCAAAAAAGCATTTGAAAAATTCAATATCCTTTCATGATAAAAGCACCAACAAAGTAGGAATAAAATAAAACTATCTCAAGAAAATAAAAGCTATATTTTATAGCTTATAACAAACATGATATTTAATGGTGAACAACTTAAAGTTTTTTCTCTAAGATCAGGAATAAGGCAAGGATGTCCATTCTCACCACTTCTATTCAATATTATCCTGAAAGTTGTAGCCATAACAATTAATCAAAGCAACAAATACAAAATAAAACAATCTAAATTAGAAAGGAAGATGTAAAATTACCTCTGTTTACAGATGTTATAATTTTTTATATGTGGAAAACCTGAAAGATTACATTAAGAAACCACTTATGGGCGGCGCCTGTGGCTCAGTGAGTAGGCTGCCAGGCCCATATGCTGGAGGTGGCAGGTTCAAACCCAGCCCTGGCCAAAAACTGTAAAAAAAAAAAAAAAGAAAGAAAGAAAGACAAGAAAAGAAACCACTAAGAGCTAATAAAATGAATTCAACAAAGTAGCAGGACACAAAGTCAACAACAAAAAAATTAGTTATATTTCTTATAGTACTAATGAATGATCTGAAAAGAAAAATAAACAATGTTATTTACAATAGTATCAAAAGTATAAGAGCCTTGGGCTGCACCTGTGGCTCATCGAGTAGGGCGCCGGCCCCATATACATATACCGAAGGTGGCGAGTTCAAACCCGGCCTCGGCCAAAATGCAAAACAGAAAAATAGCTGGGCGTTGTGGCGGGTGCCTGTAGTCCCAGCTACTCGGGAGGCTGAGCAAGAGAATTGCTTGAGCCCAGGAGTTGGAGGTTGCTGTGAGCTGTGTAACGCCACCGCATTCTACGGAGGGTGATAAAGTGAGACTCTGTCTCTACAAAAAAAAAAAAAAAGTATAAGAGACTTAAGAATGACCTTAATCAGTAATCAGCATTCCACTTCTCTCTTTGTGATTTTGACTTACTCAGATTATCTCATGTAATTTAATCATATAGTATTTGTCTTTCTTTGGATTTTTTAACTAGGCATATCTTCAACAACATTCATTCATATTGCGGCATATACCAGAATGTCCTTTATAATGTAAGGCTAGACAATATTCCATTGTATGTATGTAATACAGTTTTCAAATACACTTATCTGTCATTGGATATTTGGGTCGCTTTCGCCTTTTAGATATTATAAGTAATTTTTCTATGAACATGGGTATATACATTTCAATTCTGGGGGTTATAAATCCAGAAATAAATATTTGAATCATGTGAGGAAAAAAAAAAAAAAAGGAATTTCCAGGATAAAATTGGTGAAATGTGGGACAAAAGCCTTCAACATGGTTATTGATTTAATAGACAAGTATAAACTACAAACACTTGACCCTCCTCATCCCTCGGTTGTGCATGCACCTAGTTCAGTCAAGCACAGATTGAAATATTCAGGAAAAGAAAGTGCATGGTTCTGTGTGTGCTGTCATTACTCCCTAAACAATACAGCATGACAGCTCTTGGATCCCCCCAGGATGCGGCAAGATGACTGTATTTACTGCTACATCCCTTCAGAACACCGAGATCTGTGTTAAAAGTTCTCATGCTTCCTTTTATTTAATTACAAACTTTGTTTCTATAGTAACCCTAAGCATATAATCAGTTACAGTGTCCCTAAGCCTTTTACATGGTAAGTTCTTTCCAGTTAATAAACGGTAATAAAAATATAATCCTTGTTTAGAACTTTATCTTCTTCCTGAACGTCTCTTAATTAGTATGCAATAGGATTAGTTAACCGCAGCCTCACTATGCGATTTTACATAATTAGAAGAAAAAAATACAAATTCTAACCTAAACACCTCAGTCTTGTAGGAACGTACTGCCACCTTCAGGCTTTCATCAAAATGCACTATAGCTGTTACGTTTGCAGAAGACAGACCGCTCCTGACTAATGCAGTAGAAATACTATTCCCTGGTTTGGGAAGCCATGTCCTATCTAACTTAGATTACAGTATAGTTGTCTTTTAGGAAATATCATTTCACCTGTCTTTTACACATTATCCTTTCAATAATGTATAATTCAAAGTGAAAGCTGGCTCAGCGCCCTTAGCACAGTGGTTACGCGCCAGCCACATACACTGAGCGCGGCGGGTTTGAACCCGGCCCGGGCCCGCTAAACAACTGCTACAGCAAAAAAAATAGCCAGGTGTTGTGGCGGGCACTGGTAGTCCCAGCTACTTGGGAGGCTGAGGCAACAGACTCGCTTAAGCCCAAGAGTTGGAGATTGCTGTGAGCTGTGACACCACAGCACTCCACCGAGGGGGGACATAGTGAGACTCTATCTCAAAAAAAACGAAAGCGAGGCTCGGCGCCTGTGGCTCAAGCGGTTAAGGTGCCAGCCTGAGCTGAGGTGGTGTTTGAAACCCACCTGAGCTGGTGGGTTTGAATCCGGCCTGGGTTCGCCAAACAACAATGATGACTGCAACCAAAAAATAGCCGGGCGTTGTGGCGGGCACCTGTAGTCCCAGCTACTTGGGAGGCGGAGGCAGGAGAATCGCTTGAGCCCAGGAATTGGAGGTTGCTGTGAGCTGCGATGCCACAGCACTCTATCCAGGGGGACAGCTTGAGAGCCTCAAAAAAAAAAAAAAAAAAAAGTGAAAGCCTATGTGTGTTTTATCAGTCATTATAATTGTAATTATATACTGAAAGTTCCCAGAACAGTATACTGGGAATATACTTAAATATTTTTACATTAAGTCTAGTTTTTGTTTGTTTGTTTGTTTTCTTTTGCAGTTTTTGATCAGGGCTGGGTTTGAACCCACCACCTCCGGCATATGGGGCCTGCGCCCTACTCCTTTGAACCACAGGCACCGCCCACGTTAAGTCTAGTTTAAAAAAAAAAAAAAAACTCTTAAAGCAAAACTCTTTAAATGCCCTCCAGCCAAAAGCCACTAGAAACAAGTTAGGGTTTTTGGTTTTTGCAGTGAGGGAAGAAACCACATCACTGGGCACTGTGAGGACTTTGAAAGGACTTACAGGAGTGAGCTCGTATTAGGAGATTTTTGGTAGGGTCAAGGAAATGGGCTTTGCTCTATAAGATAAGATGCTGTAAGGAAATGGGGGCAATATATAATTGAGTGCTTTAATAAATCTCATTTATAAAGCAGGAATAATGAAGTGAAGTTCATGCTATAATTGGTAAAGAAGCAGAGACTGTCCACATTAGCCAGAATAGGAGAATGTGTCATATTTTTGTGGTTTGCAAATGTGAAATGATCTAGATCTTTATATAAAAGATCTTAGACAAAATTGGAGTGCATGAAGGAGGTCTTGTTTTTTTGTCTGCTTTGTCATGGTCACAGAGTGGTTTTGTTTGATGTTGATGTACCATGAGATTGTTGAAGTTTCACAGAACTCCAAGGCTTCTCTGTGAGTGCCCAACAGGTCCTAGTTGGCAGGGACTGCTGTTCTCTTTCTCCCACGTACATTTACAAATCCATGAATACCTTTATTTTTCATTCCGGATGTCTGTGGCAACATTGTATAAGTTTCTTAAGATTTTCAAGATGGAAACCAACAGAATATGTAGCCCTTAGTGTTCATCAGAAATGTTACAATAGTTTGAAATCCAGGCTCAAAATAATTTAGAAAAGGGAGAATTTATTAGAAGACTCATGTTACTGGAGTGCAGAAGTATGGTGGGCAGGAAACTTAATTGCCTATCATTTCCAAATGTTATTGTCCCTATTTCAAATATCACAGGGAGACAGTTACTCTTTCCACAGTTATAGTTGGAAGATCCAGGGGAAGGGTTTTGATTATGGGAGTTTGGTTACATGTCCAGCCAGTCCACTCCACTAGGATCAAGAGTGGTAGAGCATTAGAGAAAGAGATATTCTCATTAGAACCACATGATCTGATCAGGGAAGAAGAATTTTCCGGAACAAGTAGAACTGGAGTTCTGGATAAGCAAAAGAATTGAAGTCCAGCTGTGAGTAAAAAAAAAAATATCAATTCTGGTTTTTAGAAACATAACATTTGCTACAAAAAAAAAAGCAAGAAACAAGGGAAGCAGTTAGATTATCACAATCATTGCAGTAAAATGGCTTCCAGAGTTAGAATATAAGGAAGTAGATAATGACATAGATGAGAGAAGTGAGGAGTCATGAAATATAAAAAGCCCTAACATGGGATTTATCGTGTAACCAAGTACTATTCTAAGTACTTGACATGCATTCATTAAATCCTCACCACCAGCTTATGAAGTATTATTTCCATTTTTAGATGGGGAAATTGAGGCACAAAGAGGGAAGTTGTCCAAGGTTATACAGCTGATAAGTGGCAGAGTTCACATCCAGTTAGTCTGACTCCAAGAAATCTGTGTCTAGTGACCTACCACAACTTCTCCAGCGTCTGAACTTGGGTGGGTGGGAACACCATGGGAATGCGTTTCCACCTGGAGGAGGAATGTGAAAAGGAGATTAGATTTGGGTTTGGACATATTAGAAATGTGATAGAAATGGCCAGTGGGAAATCTGAAATACGTAACTAGGGTGAGGATAGAGGTTTGGGTTGGGGTATGGTAGGACAGACATGGTAGCTGAAGCCAAGGAAGTCAGTAAAATCACCGCAAGGGAGCAGAATGAAGCATAAAACCTGCAGCACAACAAAGAGAAGGCAAAAGAATGATCTTGAATGGTGACCTCAAAAATTAATTAACCCAGAGTTTCTGACGATTAAGAGAAATAGGCATCTGCATATACTGTTAGTGGGAGTGCAAAATTGGTACCATTTACTTGCAGGGAAATTTGGCAAATAAAATACAAAATTCCTATATTGTTTGGCCCAGAAATTCTAGTTTAAATTTATGCTACAAATATACTCTTTCTCGGGGTTAAAGATGTGCACACAAGCATGTTCATCTCAGCCTTGTTTGAAAAGAAGGAAGAAAGGGAAGGCGGGAAGGAAGGGAACAATCTAAATATTCACCAATATTTGCTGCTGTCCCACAACACAGAATTCTATGTGATTTCTATAAAAATGAGGGCCATGCACTCACTGCAAAGAAGAAGGTAGATCTCTAGAAGCTGGTTTGGAAATATCACCAACATATGTTACGATAAAAACAAGAAAGAAAAAGAGAAGGCAACGAGTACATATAACATTCCTTTATTATAAATAGTAGGCCTTCTGTCCCGTTTATTTAACAACGAATATCAGACTTAGAATCTCACAGAGTCTTTTCAAATCTCAGGATGGAGGTTGAAAAAGAGAAAATCCAGAGACCCGGGAGAGGTCACAGGAAATATCTTGTAGGCAGTGGCAGGAGTGGAAGCCTCGCCTTCTGGAGTCTCCTGCCCTCTTGGCAGCCTTGCAGCCTGGGCCAGAAAGTTTCCTTGGGCAGATGCACAGGGGAGAGGGGAGAGAAGAGCTCTAAAGGAAGGAAGGAAGGGGTGAGTGGATACACCCTTGGGCTCCCCTTTCTATGAGAAGCCTGACACACTCAGGAGAACCTTTGGGCCTGAGAGAGGGTATGGCTCAAGTGCATGCAGGAAAGACCAAACTGGCCCTTGTGTAGTGGACATTCTATTATTATAAGTACATATATAAATATACTTGTAAATATTTTTTGTTTTTGGTTGTTTGTTTTTGTTTTTGTTTGAGACAGTGTCTCAGTCGCCCTGGGGTTGAATGCCCTGGGGTCACAGCTCACTGCAACCTCAAACTCTTGGGCCCAAATGATTCTCTTGCCTCAGCCTCCCGAGTAGCTGGGACTACAGGTGCCGGCTACAATGCCGGGCTATTTTTAGAGACAGGGTCTCACTCTAGCTCAGGCTGGTCTTGAACTCCTGAGCTCAAGCAATCCACCCGGCTTGCACTCCAGCACTCTGGAGGCCACCGCATGAGCCAGGGTGCCCGGTCCTAAAATATAAGTTAACGTCATGGAATGTAAGGTTCCAATTAAAAACTGCTAGAGTCAATGAATAATTTAAACAGTGCCTGAAGTCTAAAAAAAAAAAGTTTCCCTTAATAAGTGCAATTACCCGTAGATGTACTTAAACATAATACACTGAAATCATACATTTATCTTTAAACAAGTGCAAGCACTTTACTATCTCTACCATTAACAATGCCACTTTCAAAATCATTCAATAATAAATGAAATATGCTATTTCTTTCAACATCCCTGTAATAGCAGATGTCATTTAGAGTCTGTTTAAGGATCTGGTTTTCTCAGCAGTTTAACATAATTTGTAACCTTTACTAGCAGAGATAAAATGCTACTCTGTGTTCTGTTTTTGAACTAGGATTATGGCACTTCCCTCTTCAAGAGAATGCAAGGTCACTCACATCAAACTTGTATTAGAAACAGGAAAACGGAAAGAAAAAATGGGCTTAAGACTATTACTACATAACTCCTTCTCTGGACTTGCCTTTAATAAAATGTGTCTTTAAAAAGAACACATTACCTTCAAGTTCAGCTGCAAAGAAGTTTTAGCTTTCTACAGCTAAACATACACATATTTTTGCCAAGCGTGGTGGCTCATGCCTCCACTTTGGGAGGATGGGTGAGTGCATCGCTGGAGCTTGGGAGTTTGAGACTCCATCTCTACTAAAAATACAAAAACTAGCTGGGTGTTGTGACGGGCACCTGTGGTCCCAGCTACTCAGGAGACTGAGGCAGAGGGTTAACTGGACCCCAAGAGTCAAAGGTTGCTGCGAGGTATGATACCCCAGCACTCTACCCAGGACACAGAGTGAGATTCTGTCTCAAAAAAACAAATAAATATAAAATCCCGAAGGATTCGCAACTCGAGATAATCGACTGTTTTAGAAATTCAAAATGAAAGTTCTGCCACAGGATTTTGTCTCTCTCATATTGAGAAAAATAGCATGGCCAGAAATTCCTACTCTATAGCAAATCTATACATGTAAAGAGCAGACATAATCAGAATTCTTCAATGTATGCTCATTTTACTTAGAACATGAAAAATATTACACAAGGACTTTCGGTTTATATATTAAACACACTTCCTGGCACATGGCAGGCTCTCAAGTTACAAGTGTTGTTACTGGCTGCCCACGTGCCAGGGACCACACTGGTCCAATATCCTGGCCAGAGTGATAGAAGTGCACGCTCTAGAAAAAACTTTGACGGGAGCTGGGGGTAAGGCCTGCACAACACGTGTTAACGCAAAGATCTTGTCAGCAGAGCACCAAGAAAAATCAAAAATAAGATTACAGCAACATGTCCCGTACAATACCAGGAAAGGGGTACCCTCACCAAGATCGGCGAATCCCCCAAGTATCACTGAACCAAAGAAATCTGATTACAATTTTGCTTTCACATAGATTTTTCTAGAATGAAACAATGAGGAGTCAAGTCTTCTCAGTCATAATTTCCAGTGTAAATTATTAAACTGATACTTGGCTGTACATTTCAATCCACTGTAAGTTGGTCGGTCTAATTTCCCCAGAGGTGTCACGCTGGGGCGTGTATTATAATTTGCCAGGGCTGTCGTACAAAATACCACAAATCAGTGGCTTAAATAACAGAAATTTATTTTCTCACGGTTGTGGAGGATAAAGCCCAAAATCAAGACGTGAATGTGTTTGGTTTCTCCTGAGGCCCCTCTCACCGTGTCCTTTATAACCTTTCTTCTGTGCACACATACCTGGTGTCCGTGTCCAAGTTTCCTCTTAGGCCACCTCGGCATAAGGACCTATCCTCATTTTAACTTAATCATCTCTTCAAAGGCCCTGTCTACAGAGTCACATCAGGAGGTACTAGGGACTAAGGCTTCAACATATGAATTTGGGGTATAAGGATTTACAATTCACCCCATTAACAGGACACACAAATAAAGTTCAAGTTCCTACATCCATGAAATAGAGGGCAAGACCCTGACCCACAGTGACCAATAGGGAACTGCCCACTAAATCCAGCCACAACTCCTATATTTCATCATAAAGACAATATAAGGAACGTACTTTTTTTCTAACCCCATTCTGAGATTTCATGTTTTCTTCCCATTTTGAGTTTTTGTGTTCTTTTAAAAACATATTCCCTCATCTTTGGCAAATAAAATAGTTTGCATTCCAATTTAGCAAGAGACGGCATAAATCTTGACTAATGTATTCATTCAAACTACATCCATTTTCTTGTTAAGAGAAGTTAGCTTTAGTAGTTCAACTTTATTGTACTAGATTTACATGTACTGGGTCAGAAAACAAAGTCTTACAAATAACAGCCCAATTCCCTATTCTTTTTTGTTTGTTTTTTGACACAAAGTCTATGTCGCCCTCTGTAGAGCACTATGGCATCACAGCTCACAGCAACCTCACACTCTTGGCCTTACGCGATTCTCTTGCCTCAGCCTCCCAAGTAGCTGGGACTACAGGAACCTGCTACAACGCCCAGCTATTTTTTGGTTGTAGTCGTCATTGTTGTTTAGCAGGCCTGGGTTGGGCTCGAACCCACCAGCTTCGGTGTATGTGGCCAGTGCCCTACTCACTGAGCTGTGGGCACTGAGCCTCCCTATTCTTTTTAAATAATTAACAATGAGGTATCCATGTTTCTGTACATGGAGATGAGGAACATGTACATCAGAACAATTCTAACAAGAAGACTGCAGAGAAAAGTACTTAGTGCTCAGCCTGCCATTATGAACAATGAAAAAGGGGGAACAGAGTAAAAGTATGTCATTAATGTTTGCTAATTATTAGTAGTCAAATTGGATTAATAATTGGTTACTTTTTAAATGGAAATAGCAAGAAAGGATGGATTGAACATAAAAACTGGCAGATCGGCCGGGAGTGGTGGCTCACAACTGTAATCCTAGCATTCTGGGAGGCCGAGGCTGGTGGACTGCCTGCGCTCACAGGTTTGAGAGCAGCCTGAGCCAGAGCAAGACCTTATCTCTAAAAATAGCCAGCCATTGTGGCGGATGCCGGTAGTCCCAGCAACTCTGGAGACTGAGGCAAAAGAATCTCTTGAGCCCAGGAGGTGGAGGTTGCTGTGAGCTACAACGCCACCCAGCACTCTACTGAGGGCAACAAAGCAAGACTATGCCTGAAAAAAAGAAAAAAAAATATGGTGGAAGAGTACACATGACATAAATATTAAAGTTTTGAAAGTAAATATACTAAATTTGTCGGTTTTAAAATAAAGATTTTCTGTTTTAGAATTTCTAAAATTATACAGTACATTTTTATTAGTATAACAAATATACATATATAGACTTTTTTTTTCTTTTTACAGACAAGGTCTCATTGTCACCAGGCTGGAGTGCAGTGGTGCAATCATAACTAACTACAGCCTCCAACTCCTGGGCTCAAATGATCCACCCGCCTTGGCCTCCCAAAGGCACTACATCTGACCTGTATAATTCAGCTGTCTTAAACACTTTTAACATACACCAATAGAAGCTGAATTGTGATTTAGAGAAACAGAAACATTTATGCAGCACTCCATATCTATTGATGTAAATTGACTCAAATACTTCTTTTAAGTGGACAAGTTAAAATACTAAAAGAACTTAACACACATAAGTAATTTAAGACACAACAAATGACACTCAAACACATCTTTTTATTATATACTAAATTTAAAAATACAAATCTTATTAAAAATGCGTATCAAACATTGTATACATAAGTACTGTCAAATACTATTGGGTTATAACATTATGTACATTTGCTAAGGTTAATTAGAAACAAAGTAGCATAACTTTGCTGATAGTGAATTTCAAAAGTCAAATGTTTTAAAATTTGGCAACTGTGAAGTAGT
>CAUYRH010134852.1:0-17214 GCA_963574655.1 Perodicticus potto | reverse complement strand
TGGTCTGAAAAGATGCAAGGTAGAATTTCAATTCTTTTGATCCTGCTGAGGTTTGTTTTGTGTCCGAGGATATGGTCAATTTTGGAGAATGTTCCATGGGATGATGAGAAGAATGTATATTCTATATCTTTGGGATGGAGCGTTCTATATACATCTACCAAGCACAGTTGTTTTAAAGTCTCATTTAAGTCTCTGATATCTTTATTTAATTTCTGTTTAGAAGATCTGTCCAGCTCTGAGAGAGGGGTACTAAAGTCCCCTGTTATTATGGTGTTATGTGATATCATATTGCTCAAACTAAGCAGGGTCTGTTTCACAAATCTGGGAGCCTTTAAAATGGGTGCATAAATATTTAATATACTTTCTTTCTCTAGTTAATTTTTCCTCTTTTTTTGAATTGTTTCAGGTTCATGGAGAGTACAAAGAATTAGGTTATACTGTTTGCATTTGTTAGGTAAAGTTCCTCCTATAATTGTGTCCCGCCCCCCAAGAGGTGTGCCATACACTGTAACCCCATCTCCTTCCTTCCTCTCTTCTTCCCACTCTCGTCTTCTCTTGCCCCCCACTTTGTATTAATTTGAGTTTTTCTCTTTTGTGGGTATGTATTAGCTCATCTACTGGCTTCATAGTAGAATTGAGTACATTGGACCCTTGCTTCTCCATTCTTGTGATACTTTACTAATAAGAATGTGTTCCCACTCTATCTAGGTTAATACAAAAGATGTAAAGTCCCCACCTTTTTTAATGGCTGAATAGTATTCCATGGCATACATATACTAGCTTGTTCATCCATTCCTGGGTTGTTGGGAATTTAGGTTGTTTCTACATTTTGGTGACTGTAAATTGAACTGTGATAAACAGTCTAGTGCAGATGTTCTTATGATAAAATGATTTTTTTTCCTTCTGGGTAGATGCCAATGAAGAGTGGTATTTCAGGAGGTGTAAATTGAGTTCTTTGAGTAATACATCCAAAAAGGATGTATTGCTTTTCAGTTGCACCAGCAGTGTAAAAGTGCTCTCTTCTCTCTACATCCACAACAGCATCTGCAGCTTTGAGACTTTGTGATGTGGGCTATATTCTCACTGGGGTTAGTAATATCTCAGGGTGGTTTTGATTTGCATTCTCTGATGATCAGGGACAATGAGCATTTTTTCAAATATTTGTTAGCCATTTGTCTGTCTTTCTCATAGAAGGTTAGGTTCAGATCTCTTGCCCTTTGATAGATGGGATTATTTGCTCTCTTTTGGTAATTAACTTGAGCTTTCTGTAGATTCTAGTTATCAATCTTTTGTCATATTCATACTCTGCAAATACTTTTTCCCATTCTTCTGTTTGTCTTTTTGCTTAACTTGTTGTGTCCTTAGCTGTGCAGAAGATTTTCAGCTTAATTAAGTCCCATTTGTTAATTTTTGTTGTCGTTGCAATGGCCACTGAAGTCTTTGCCATAAAATCTTTCCCTAGTCCAACATTATTAAGTTTTTGTTGTTGTTGTTGTTCTTGTTGAGACAGCATTCTACCCAATGCCCTGAACAGAGTGCAATGGCGTTGTAGCTCACTGCAACCTCAGACTCAGGCTGTGGGCATCCTGCTGCCTCAGCCTCTGAAGCTGCTGGGATTACAAGCACTTGCCGTGGCATGTTTTTATCATACTTTTTTCTAAGATTTTTATCATTTTCTGTTTTAGATTTAAATATTTTATCCATTTAAATAAATTATCCATCCAATTTTTGTAGGTACTGAAAGGTGTGGGTCCAGTTTCGTCTTTTATACATGGTTATCCATTTCCGCCAGCACCACTTGCTGAATAGGGATTCTTTTCCCCAGTGTATTCTTTGTTTGGTTTATGAAAGATCAGATGACAAGTAGAGAATTATTTCATCTCTTGGTTATCTATTCTGTTCCATATGTCTGTGTCTCTATTTTTGTTCCAATACCATGCTGTTTTAATCAGTGTGTACTTATAATATAGCCTGAAGTTTGGTAGGGTGATGTCTCTGGCTTTGTTTTTTTACTAAGAATAGGCTTGGCTATCCAGTTTCTTTTTTTCTGGTTCCATGCAAAACAAAGTACCATTTTTTCCAGTTCTTTAAAATATGATATCTCGTTTTGTTTTTTATTTTATTTTCTTTCTTTCTCTTTTTGTTTTTTTGAGGCTGAGTCTCACTTTGTTGTCCTTAGTAGAGGGCCATGGCATTATAGCTCACTGCAACCTCAAACTCTTGGACTCAAATGATCCTCTGGCCTCAGTTTTTCATTTTCAGTTGAGATGGAACCTCTCTCTTGCTCAAATGGTCTGGAACTCCTGTGCTAAAGTCCAAGTGGTAGGAACACAGACATGAGCCATCACGCCCAGCCTATATGTTGGTATTTTAATGGGGAGTGCATTAGATTGAGAATGCTTTAGGTAGAGTAGACATTTTGACAATGTTGATTTTTGGTAAGGTAAGCAAGTTATTTAACTCAATCAATTATTATCTAATTCTGCAAAACAAACAAACAAACAAACAAACAAGTTATGGATAAAATTGATCTGAACTATTGCAAGAATTACCAGCTTGGATTTTCATTTCTCCATTTAATCTTACCACTGTCTCCAAACTTGTATTTTGGAAGGACATTCTGATCATGTAAACTTTTAGTGCTCTTCATTCCAGGACAGAGATTTTCAAACTTTAAAAACAGTCATAAACTTTTACTTAAATATTACTGGCAATGTATCTTTTAAAGAAATTTTTTGGCTTTTATCAATTATTTTACACAGTTTCAGGTAAATATTAATTGCTGGGATACTGGGTCTAGTATATTTTTTAATATTGTTTCATAGATAGAAAAACAGATTTGTTAAAATATATATGCAGGTTTAAATGTAAGATGGATGTTTTGGAGGGCCACATAGATTCCTAGAATCTTGATGGGCATCATGGTTCATGCATGTAATCCAAGCACTTTGGAAGGCTAATGTGGGAGGATCACTTGAGGCCAGGAGTTCCAGAATCATAGAATCATGCAATGAAAATTGTATGGTGATCTATTATCCAATGCAATTCTTAGTGACCTATTATGTGACAATTTAATTAGATTCCCTTTTAATATCATTGAAAGAAAACAAATGGAAAGCATACACTTTGCTTATATTTTTCTTATAAGAGTATTAGAGTTACTATTCACTTTCTTAACAAAGAAAGAAATCAAATGACACCCTTTTTGACTCAGGAAAGTTTTTACTCAAGAGACCAATGCAAAGAATTAAGATATAGGTAAACCTTAGTGGACAAGAGTAAAAAAACTAGCATGGATTTTCTTTCTTTTCTTTCTTCCTTCCTCCTTCCCTCCCTCTTTCTCTCTCTTTCTTTTCCTTCCTTCCTTCCTTCCTTCCTTCCTTCCTTCCTTCCTTCCTTCCTTCCTTCCTTCCTTGCTTCCTTCTTTCCTTCTTTCTTTCTTTCTTTCTTTCTTTCTTTCTTTCTTTCTTTCTTTCTTTCTTTCACATTAATGTAAGAATACATAAAATTAGGTTACTTTGGGTTTGTTAGATAAAGTCCAAGTTGTAGTTGAGTCTTTTTAGGTGAGAGCTTACTAAATCTCCACATGCCTCCCTGCTTCCCTCTCCATCCTCTCTACCTCACCCCTCTCTTCCTCTCTTGAATTTAATTGTGTTTTCCTCTTGTGTGGGCATGTGGCTATTAAAATAATAGTTTTGTATTAGTATTGAGTACATTGGGTACTTGCTTTTCCATTCTTGTGATACTTTACATAGGAGGATGCTCTCCAAATTTACAGATCAGTTTCACAAGAGATAGATATGGTTTTGACTATTTTGCCCATGTGTTCTTTGAAAGTATTTGTGTATTCCAGGGGATACATTCCTAATGTGAAAATCAGTAGGTCTGGTTAGAGGATCAAGTCTAAACTCCTTAGCCTGGCATAGACCCTTTCTGACTGTGGCATAATCTACCATCCCAGCCTTGTCCTCCAGCACAGCCCACCTCAGGTACCTAGTAATGAAATCTCATAGATCTAGTTGCTAGTTTCTAAACATGAAAAATTGTCTACAGTGTCTGTGTGCTTGCAAATATTGTTTCCATCTTCAATGAAAGAAACCACTTGTCTGTCAAGATCCTGCCAACTCTACCTACACAAGTAAGCCTTCCCTGCCATTAGGTATTAGAATTTCTCACACCTGTTTTGCTCATTGTGTTCTAATTGCATCATTCATTTGCAATATTGTTTGGTAAAATTTTTATTAGACTACCTATTCTGGAGATACTGAAATGCGCCTTATTTTTATGTCTCATTGTCTAGATTGGAGGTGTTCAGCAAATATTAGATTAATGTGTATATTTGAGTAAGATAAACATTTTAACAATATGCATTAAGAAAATCTGCTGACCAGAGACACCACCTGAAGACTGTTTCAGAAAGAAGGAAAAGTTTTAGAGTGAAAAGAAAAAACCAATAAACAACCATAGATTGTGTGTAATTCCCAGGGAAAAGTACCAAAACCTATAAGAGATTCCACATGAAGCAGTTGTGGAACAGAACAAGAAGGAAAAAGGTCAACCCTTGAGAGGTTTGGAGTTAACTTGAAATGGTAGATGGAATGGTTTGTTCTCCTTCTCTCATCTCTGGAAGGCAGCAGGCTTCTGAGCTGCTGGTGAAATTTTCTGCCCTCATAAGCCAAAAAGTTGCTGCCATCAGTGAATAAACTAGGAGCTTTTTGAGGATGAAGCACCAGTCTGCTAGCCCCCATTAGGGTGCTTCCTGTCACCACAATCTTGTGCAAGATGGCAGGTTCCACATTGCTTCATATGCTTCCATCCACCATGTGCCTTTATTCTTGCTCATTCCTGAACTCAGGCACCACAAAAGCTTGCTCACAATTATTTCCCAACTCTAGCACAGAATTCAGGAGCTTTCAGGGGATCAGGGTCCTGGGGGATCTGTATGATCTCAGAGCCAAAATATTGAGGATGCACTGCCTTTTGGGGAGGGGAACAGAAACAACCAGAGCACTAGCTTTTCTCCTTTAGATTCTTTTCCTCTCCTTCCCCTCTTCCACCCATGGCTACCAAGAGAAATGATTGAGCCAGGGAACTTAGAAGTTGCTGCTTCCTCTTTATTGGGGTTCAACCTTTCCTCTTAAAGACCTGTAGAGAACTAAGAGGTGCTCAGACTGTGAGCTCTCTGATCACAAGCCCTCCTTGGTGCTGAGTGCCAGTGAATTGATCAGAGCAGGGCACGCATGATTTGAGGGACATCAAACTTGCTTGAGTATCCTATAGGCAAATTGGAACAAGCACACTTCTCCTTGGTATAGTTATGTATTGATTTTGAGGAACCTGGGTGCAGGGCTGCAGGCCAAATCCTGTACCCTAGGATTCATTTGTGTTGCTTAGGAGGACACAGGGGAGATTTTTGAAGTAATCTCAGGAGGCATCGAAGTCCATGTGGGTAGCAGTGAAAAGAGAGTGCAGTGTGGGTCACAGGCACAATGCACTCATGAAGCACCACCCTCCTAACAGGAAGGCCAGGGTGGGATTCTGGACAGGGAACCTTCTACCCTACAGTATCATTGCTAGGGAGCTCAGCTGGACTTCTTGCCTGCCAGCTAATGCTGGAGGGGGACTGTGAAACAGTGGGGGAGAAGAGTGAAATCTGCTTCTGACAGACAGATTGAGGATTGCACATGGTCCTTGTACCTATATTGAAACTTTCTAGCTGAATGAGTCAGCCCCTCCCTGGAGACTCTCCCCAAAAGGGTGAGAATAGACCTTTGACCCCCACCATCCAAACAGCTACCTTACCAGCTTTTGTGGAGCCTGAGTGCAGGTCACCAAACCCAGCCTTTCCAGCCTCACACCCACACTGGCCTCTGCTGGGGTGATAAATAAGAACTCATGTGGCAGTTTCAGGGTCTCACCCACCACTGGGACATTAAATGTTTCTCCTTAGGTCCTACAGCTAGTCACAAGTGCCCCTCATCCCCCCTCGACATAAAAACACTGCATTTTGTTCCTTCCAGCAAGTATAACCTACTGATAGGCAGGTCAATTTGCACAGCCCTTTACAGCATTTACTGACTAAATCATACAGGCTGTAGTTGATTCTTACCCAGAAGTACTACCTACTGTTTCCAAGATTAAACTGAGTGTGTCAATACAATTCACACTTAAGAAGAACACAGTGCTGGGCAAGAAGAAAGGATTCCAAAGACCTCTGTTTTTCTCATCAAAGAGAGACAGAGAGTCTTCTCAGACACATAGCTCACCACTGCCACAGCCTGCAAATAACCAAAAACTTAGAAAACCATCACACTGAAGATGTCTACCACCAGAATCTAGACCCCCAACAAAACACCCAGAAGCAAAGCCAGAGGTTCTAACCCACCATGTGCTACAGACACTCACTTATGGGTGAAGGGAGAAGAGGACAAGAAAAGCCCCATCAAATACCAAAGAATATTAAAAAAATAATGATAGCTGCACCAGATGGAAAGGAATCTGGAAATATTAAAAAAATTGGAGTGAAAGGATACCCCTTCAAAGGAAACACCAGCTCTGTTAACAATGGAAATGTTGAATTCACAGATAAATAATTCTAAATATGAATTGTAAGGAAGCTCAGGGAAATGCATAAGAAAATGAAAAACCAACCCCAACAAACCAGAAAAAGAATTTGAATAATGAATGAAAAATTCACTGAAAAGAGCGACATTTTAAAACAACAACAACAACAAATAGAACTTCTATAAATGCAAAAGTTATTTAAGGAAATATACAACACAGTGAAAGTGTTAGAATAGACAGACTACTGTCTGGATGACGGCACACTTCTAACGCTGACTCAAGCATAACAAAATTGATTTTGTAAACAGCAACATTTGTACCCCCATAATACTTGGAAATAAAAAAGAACATGAATTTAAAAGGTGATATAGTCTTACTGAATATGAATTATATTTCACAAACTCTGCCAATATTTAGCTTTATAATACATATCTACATTTTTATTAATTTATTTTTCATAGTTGCTCTGTATCATACAAACAAATTATGTTTGGTACATTTATGATTTTTAAATACTTACCGTATATCACAGTATTTTACCTGGAACATGGTAATGTTCCTTACATACATTATCAATTCTGTCTTACCACTGAGGAGTAGAGGGGGGGAAATAATGCAATGAAGAATAATAAAATACACGTATTAAGTTTTTATTATTTATTTGAATTTATAAAATGCCATAATATCAAATTTTTAAATGGAAACTATTTCAAAAGTTCATTGTTAAGCCAGTTGTTTTGATTTTAGAATTTATGTTCCCAAAGAAGTAAAACTATAAATGGCAATTAAATTGCAAGGCAGTCAAGCAAAGCCTATCCCGCCTGCAATAACCTGACATGCAGTATAATGGTACTATTCCAATTTTATTTAAAATAAAACAGCACTGGAAGGAAGGACAACTGTTAATTTTCCCTAATAAGCTACATTATGATTTCTATGTGAATAATGTCAGAAACACGTTTCTAGGGTATTGAAACTTACCCGAGTTGGGGAAAGCTCAAAGAAAAGAGAATGTGGGAAATGTGGTTTGCTCCTTGCTACTCAAAGTGGTCCCAAGGAGCAGCAGCATCATTATCACCTGGGAGCTCATTAGGCAGAACCTCAGACTCACCCAAGACCTGCTGAGCTAGAATCTACTTTTCAACCAGATGACCAAGTGATACATATCTACATTAAATTTGGGGATACACTGGAGATCCATGGTGGCTTTTAACCTTTTTATATCTGTATTTGAAAAGGGAGATTTCTACCATCAAATATCTATAAAAGAGGAACTACTTGAGATTATCAATAGTGGGGAATTATTAATTCAAAGCAAAAGAATATTTCTCCTACTCGAGTCTGTGAAAGAACCCAGGACTTGTTCTATCTTGCTTGCTATTGAACTCTAATATCCCTTTATAAGAAGGTAAAATAAATGTTTGGGGTAATTCAAAATCTTCTATTGTTTGCATGTTTTTAATCAACTAGTGAGATATTTTTGATTTAGAGAGTTTATTAAAATAGTTTAAAACATCAAGCATTGTTCTTCATTAACAATTTAGTAGAATAAATGTTTGGAATTAAACGATAAAGTTTTACAAAAGTTTCATTAATAACACACTCTATACTTCATATGCAAACACATAAATGCACATTGCTATGATTACTACAGAATGGACCAAGGATATAATGGGGATATAAAAATTATAAGGCACACAAAAGAAATGTTAGCCAACTGGCTAAGTAAAAAGGAATAAAAAACACAACAAAATATTCACTTTTATGAATAAATGGTGGACACGTAAACTTCAAATATTACACTGAGTTGTTTTTAACACTCTAAAAATAAAATAAATTAAACTGTATTAGAGGTACAGAAATTATATATATTCATTGTACATCAACTAGGTTAATTCTTTGATGAAATAATAAATCTGTATACACCTTTCACTGTTTTCTGGAGGTAGCATATGAAATTCATTTTTAGATCTCCTAAACAAAAGGAATTGGTAAATGGCATCTGTATATTAAGCTGTTTAACACAGCCTTCTTCTCAGACACCTAATTATGACTGACATTAACTGTTGTGACAATATTAGCGAATATCTCTTTTGCTCTCTACTAATGTTAACTAAATATACTCATATCACTGGTTAATATAATCTATATTTAGTATAGTGTTTACTGTTAGTTTCCTTGGAATGTTTGTATAGGTTATCTTTAAAATAAATAAATTATGTACCACCACATGTCTACTGAGAACATATACATGTTTAATAAGAAAATAAATTATTAGAACAATAAATACTATGGTATTACCATTGTCATCTCTTTTACTAGATCTAATTTGTTGAATTTGTGTTCAAAATGTAAAATATCTGCTGAATGAAACAGTATACAATTAAGCCCTTTCTTACTTCTGGAATATATCATGATGTAGTAGAAATAGCACTATACTAGTAAAAAAGAAAATAACCTTAAACCTTCCTGTGCATGTTCTAACTTTATGGCATTGAAACAGTTGCTTGAACTCTGCTGGCCTGAAAGCAAATTCTGAACAAGACATTGCCTTAAAGACCTTTGTCATTTTAGATCCGTAATTAGGCACCAGTGATATAAAATTCCCATATCTATGTTTATGTTTTATAATATATGCAGTATTAAGTATAGAATATAAATCAAAATGTTGCTTCTAACAATAAATTCAACAGTAAATATTAATTGACTTTCTCAACTAACCCTAGGTAATATAGTTGTGTTTTAAATATGTAATAACCTGTGTATGAATTCAGTAACACAAAGAACTGGTTAACTTGTTATGACATTTTTTATCTACCAAACCTTTGCATTAAGCTTAATTAATATTAACACTTTAATGGGTTAATTAATATTAACACCAATTTTTGTGGTGTTCTAGATAGTGGATATCTCAATAATTCAGTTATTCTAGTGAAAATCATTTAACTTGATGAACTTGTTTTGGTATTAACTAAAAAGTTAGCAACAAGTCTGCTATCAGAATTCTGCCTTTTTTTTTTTCCAGCAGAAGAGTTTAATTTCCCAAATTCCTGGTGAGGATATGGGAGTAATTTCTCAAATCCATCTGCTTGAGAATTTTGGAGCTAAGACTTTTAAAGGTGGGTTGACAAAGATAGGGCTAGGGAATCAGGTCTGCTGATTGGCTGAGGATAAACTCATAGAATTGGGAAGCAGAAATTGTCTTGTTGGCTGGAACATATCTTGGGTTGGGAGTTCTCAAGGGTTTCTGGATCAATTTCCATGAATGTCCATGAGTGTAGCTGATATAAGTGGGTTCCTCTGAATGCAGATTCTGGATGATATTTCAAAGACCAATCTTATGTTTTACAATAACAATGCTATCTATAGAAGTAGTTGAGGAAGTCACAAAACTTGCCCCTGTCATGAAAGATATATGCCACTTAAATAATAAGTAGTTAGAACAGTAGACAAGTTATGGAACAATGGATGGTCAAGTTTTGTCTGTATCTATGTTTAAAAATTGTTTTTTGTTTATTTATTTTTGCTTTTACAGTAATTTATTTATTTTTAAATTTCATAATATTACAGGAGTACACATTTCAGTTAGATAATTTGATTTTATACTTTTTATGTCAAGTTATAAGTGTTCCCTTGACCCTGAATGTGTGCGTTGTACTAGTTAGGTTTGAATTAAGCCAACCCTTTCACCCTCTCACCCCACTGCATTCTCACTGAGTTTTACTACCATATGTGCACATAAGTGTTGATCAACTAGTTCCAATTTAGTATTGAATACATATGGTGTATATTTTTCCATTCTTATGATACTTCACTTAGAAGAATGGTCTCTAGTTTCATTCAGTTATTACAAAAGATACTTGATCACCATTTATTGTGGCTGAGTACCACAAAGTACATATATGCCACATTTTATTAATCCACTCATGTACTATGGGCACTTGCATACTTCTACATCTTTGCAATTGTGAATTGAGCTGCTTGATATAAATATCGCAGTGCAAGCATCTTTTTGAAATAAAAAAGACTTTTTTTTTCCTATGGGTAAATACATAGTAGTGAGATTGCTGGATCAAATGGAAAGTCTACTTTTAGTTCTTTGAGATATCTCCATACTACTTTCCATAGAAGTTGGACTAGTTTGCAGTCCCACCAGCAGTATGGAAGTATTCCTTTCTCACCATATCCATGCCAGCACTTGTTTGGGGACTTTTTGATGAGACATTCTCACTACAGTTAGGTTATATCTCATTGTGGTTTTGATTTGCATTTCCCTAATGGTTAGAGATGTTGAGCATTTTTTTCATGTGTTTATTAGCCATTGACCTTTCATCATTTGAAAAGTATCTGTTCATGTCTTTTTACCACTTTTTAAAGGGGTTGTTTGATTTTTTTTTCTTGCCGATTTGCTTGAATTCTTTGTAGGTTCTGGCCACTAGCCCTTTATCAGATATATAGGATGAATGTGTAGGTCATCCCATCCATTTATACTACTGATTATGTCCTTGGCTGTGAAGAAATTTTTAATTTGATTAGGTCCCATCTATGGGACATATTTCAAAATTGTAAAGGCCATATATGACAAACCCACAACCTACACCACATTTAATGGGTTAAAGTCGAAAACTTTACTGTTTAGTACTGGAACCAAACAAGATTGCCCACTTTCACCATTTCTATTCAACACAGTTCTAGAAGTCCTTTCCAGAACAATCTGGCAAGAGAAGGAAATCAAGGGTATCCAACAGCAAAAGAAGAGGTTAAAACATCCCTGTTTGCTGATGATGTGATCTTATACCTAGAAAACCCAAATATTCAAACAATTGCTGAAATTGATAAATAAATTCAGCAAAGTCTCTAGTTACAAAATGAATTACACAAATCATAGCTTTTATATATGGCAAGAATAGTCAAGTTGAGTATCTAATGAAAGATGCAGTACTTTTCAGCTAAGGAGATAAGATACTTCTACAGGGAGAACTATGCAACACTGTGGAAAGTAGTCAGAGAGGATGTAAACAAGTGGGAAAACTTATCACACTCATGGATTAGCGGAATCAAAATTGTTAAAATGACAATACTATCCAAAGTGATTTACAGATTCAAAACAATTTTCATTATTTTTACCAGAGTCATTGTCCACAGATCTAGAAATAAAATTTTTATGCTTTTTAAGGAATCAGAAAAGACCCCCCAAATAGCCAATGTAACCTTACATAATGAGAATGAATTGAGGGGCATCACTTTACTAGAATTCAAGCTATGCCACAAGGCTGTGCTACAAAACAGCATGCTAGTGGCACAAAAATAGAGTCACAGACATATAGTTTAGAACAGAGAACCCAGAGATGAAACCATCCTCATAATCTCATCTGATTTCTGATAAAGCAGACTAAAACATGTGCTAGAGAAAGGCATCCCTGTTCAATAAATGGTGCTGGGAAAATCGGATAGCCACATGCAAAAGACAAAATGATCCACACTTCTTACTGCTCACAAACATTAATTCATGATGGATAATGACTTAAACCTAAGGCATGAAACTGTAAGAACTCAGGAAGAAAATGTTGGGAAATTTTTTATAGATATAGGCCTAGGGAAAGAATTTATGGAGAAAACCCTGAAAGAAATCATAGAATTCTGCTTTTTGTAATAGAGTATCTGTGACATGGAAAAACTGTCTAATTAGATCACCTTGTCAAAAATCAATTGCTGCTAATGAATTAAACTACATTTCCTAAACATATTTCCTGGAATTGCAATTTAAATTATAGAAAGGCTCATGGGGTTCCTTGATACTATAAAAACTGAATACCTTCAAAATTCTGTTAACACTAAAAGAAAATAAGAACTTTTCCCCTATCAATTTGTATTTAGGACCTACACCTAAAAATAATTTGTAAAGACATTTTTCCTTCCACCTATAGACATAAATTTCAGTTACATGCTAAACCTATGTCCTAAACTTTAAGTGACTTACTTTATAACATATAGCAATTATTTATTTAAAGTTGATTAATGTAGTATTACTAGGCAACATATAATATGAATAAATCTTTTAGTAATTTCAAAAAATAAAATAGCTTTAAACATTGCTGTTTGATTTTTTTAAATGGTTTAAGAGGTCATTCTTTGTTTTGTAGATGAGAACAGAGAGAATACAGTGAGGTTGACTTATTCAGCAGGACTTGCTAGATGTTGACTAGATATAGTAGTTGTTAGAACTTTAAAGTACTGTATGTACTATTAGTAATTGTTTCCATGGGCCCCTTCTTTGATGGTAAAGATCATATTCAGTCCACTTTATTCCCATTATCTTTCTTAAAGCAATTATTAGTAGAGACACCTACCTTATAATCATACTTTTCTATTCATCCCTGTTTAAAGTCATTTTCTCTTCTGTATTTCTGATATATGTATTTTTTGTGGTGTTTGCTGCAGTGCTAGAAAGTCTTTATGTTTCATTTATGTATTCTGGTGGAAAGGGACTGCTCTTTCATTATAGTGGGTGAGTAGTAAAGACTATAATTTATTGAAATATACCTGTGGTTACATGGATGGGACTGTGGGGATAAGTTCCTGTGGTGTAGGGGTATAGGTTAAGATGACTTTATTCATGGTTGAAAGTATTATTTTCTTTTGCTTGAACAATTATGCCTATTTTTAGCACTTTAAGAATGCAAGTAGTAAAGTGTCAATTGCCTTTGCATATACTTTTTTTCTCAGTTTTATTTTTTTTCATTCAAGTAGATTCCTTGAAGAGGGATTATCAGGACAATGAGTTTGAACAATTTAAACCTCTTTGTATGTATTTCCCAAGTACATCCTTGAAAATTTTGCTTTTTGTCATATTTGGACATTTGAGTATGTTTTTATTTATTTTGTGTCATATTTTGATATTCGAATGTTTTTATTTTAATTAGTTCCTAAAGTTGCACATTTTTCAACTTTGTTAAATATTTTCTATTGTTTTCTAAGCATCTTCCATAATTTTCTGTAACTAGGAGCATTCAGCAACCAGCTGCCACTCTTCCTCTTCCTTCATAGCTTTCACTTGGGCTGATGTTATTTTTTCTGCCTTAAAATTTTATTTACTTTTAAAAGCATCATGTTATAGAAAATATTCTTAAAAATATCTTTGCTTTGTCCTGTTTTTTTATTTTCTTATGTCTGTTATATCCTTTTAATGCTCTGATTCTCTAATTCATCATTTTATTCTCACCATTCCGTATTTATTTATTTATTAGACTTTCATTCTTGAGTTCAAAATCTTTCAGAAGCTCCTTATTATCATTAGGTACAAACTCCTTTGCTTGATAACAAAGGTCTTCAACAAAGTGTATCCTGTTCTCATTTCTACGGTTTACTTCCATGCATGTAGACTACCACCTAGCCAGCCTGAATTATCTCTATCCATTTTCCTCTGAATTTATCAAATATATTCTCATGTTTGTGTCTTTATTGATTTTGGTCTCATTTTCATGACATATTTGTATCATTATCTCTAACTGAAAATCTCTATATGATACATTTCAAATTTTTCATTACTTTCTTGATAGCCAATTTAACCCTCAATAAGAATAAAAGGAACCACCATCTACCATGCTGTAGTATAGAAGTTGTCCTGGGTTACTCTATAGTAATGATGTTAGCACCTCGAGGGCTGATCTGCCCAGTCCTCCTCCTAGCACTGTAGGACTTCATATACAATGGAGTATTTGTTTAATTGAATTAAGCCTGAAAGGTATTTGATTAAAACCAGATTTATTAAAAAGCTCGAATTAAGTCTAATGGGCAATGTCTCAAAAGTTCTAGTGGGGTTTTCTGTTCAGTGTGTATTTGTACACACCGAATAAAAAGCTTTGGAATTATTGCTTCCCTGATTTAGAGAACATAGTTGTAAATATTCCTCTGAGGAAATTCCTTTTCTTTCTTTAAAGTAAGATAGATTCACTGCAAATAATTATACAAATATCTTTACTTAAGTTGCATGTACTTTGCACACTAAAACTTCACAACCCAGTTAATATTCAAAGAGCCTGAATATGAGCAATCATGAAAATCTCTCTCAAGGCTTAGAGAGTATTCATCTTTACAGTGTTTATTTATATTTTTTCAGTCTTAAAATTTAGCACAAAATCAATTTGACAATGATAACAGGAGTGATCTTTAGAGAGCTCCTGTAACAAAGAGATAACAGAAAATCTATAACTAACATTTTAACTGGAAATCAGTACTTCTAAAGATGTGAGAAGACATCTGCTTATGACCAAGACAAAGTAATATGGGCTGGATTTACTTTACTACCTCAGAAAAATGAAATATAAAATGAGCTAATATGTGTATATGCAGATGTACATATGTTATATGTGTACACACATAGAGGACAGTGATCCTTGAGAAATGGCAATAAAGCAGATAAATTATACAATTATCCAAGCTCATGGGTATGGAAAAGAGCGGGGGCGGAGCCTGGCAGACTCCAGGTAGGAGATAGAACAGACAGCTTGGGAAGGGCAAAGTGGCTAAATTTTCCAAGACAGAGTCCTAGGGAGGGGACACGTTGGCAAAGAATTCCAGAGTTGTTCTAGATCCTACTCAAAACCAATATCCTGCATTGTCACCAGGATATTTGGTCCAGAAACCCTTGGTAGGCGTGGAATGAATGTGTTCCCCCTAGAACTCAAAGAAGTGGGCCCTGTGCTCCCTTTTTTGTAGTAAGATGTACAAAATGCAGCAATCTGTGTTTTACTTTGGAGTCTTTACTTAAGTGCAAGTTTCCTGAATCTTTAAAAATTTCGTTTGTGTTTCATCATGTCTTTTAGTGTTCTAGACAAAGGTGCTCATCTTACCTAATCAGCTGTATGATCAGATAATCTATGTGATGTTTTGTAGGATGCTCAGATGGCCCAGATCTCTTGAAATTATATTATGACAGAAGGTAGGACAGTTAACCTAGTCCAGAAACAAAATTCCATGTGTGTCCTATTGTCTGTCACAGGTGACTTCTGTTTCTGGTCCTCTTTTCTGATTGAGATAGAAATAAAATTTGAAAACTTGAATCTACATACCATATAGCTATATCTTAATTCTGTACATGGTCTCCTTAACATCACAGAAATCAGCACATATATATGTAAAGTTATATAAATATTTATATATATATATATAAAGTTATTTTTTATAGATGCATTATAATTGTACGTATTTATGGGGTACAATATGATGTTTTGATACATATGTATTAATATGTTGTGTAATGTCCTCACTATTATAGCTTGTACTTAACAGACCAAGTATCCAGTGCTGGGATTTCTTTAACAGATAATTGTGTTAATCCCAGTTATACATTTGGGGACTGACAACATCACCACAGGCTGATACCTGGTTAATACAGTGTAAACCAGACTTTGGTCAGGACTCCAGGTGTAAAATTGCTCCCACATGCTCTCACTCTATCATGTAGGTCATGATCATACTTCTTGTCTTTAAGTGTCAACAACATGCTGAACCCTGTGTTTTCAAAATATCTGAGTATTTCCTAGTGTACAGCCCCTTAAGTAAATATCTGTAAGTCCATCTGGAAAAAGACACAGGATCATTACACTGTGTATTTATCATCATGTTGCAATATCTTCCTCGGGAGTCCGGCTTAGCTCACTTTAAGTCAATAGATTCTTGTCCTGAAACCCAACTCAAGGCCAGAAAGTAGACAAATGGTTATGACAATTTTTTATGTTATTTACTGTAATAGTTTATGAGGTCTGACAATTAAGTTCACAAATTTGCCACTGTGTGCTTATGTTGGCAGCACTGTACAAATAGCTTGGTAAGGTTTCATAATTTTGGTATGTCAGTGTCTCTCAGCTACGTTTATGTCAGTATGTGGCAGCGTCATGCTGAGTGGTGGTCATCGTTGTCACTGTGTATTTTTGTTTACCATTGTGAGAATGTTGGAGCTTGAATTGGAGAAATGAACAAACATTAAATTTTTTATTAAACTTGACAAGAAAGGAAGTGAATCAGGGACATGTTAGTCCAAGTTTTTGGAGATAATGTGATGAAGAAAACAGCAGTGTACAAATGGATTAAATGTGTTTCTGAGGGTAGAGAAAGTGTCACTGATGAAGAGAGGTCAGAGAAGCCAGTAATGAGCTGAATGGACAAAAACATGGTGAAAATTTGTCTAACTGTATGCCAAAATCATCAGCTCACTCTGAGAAGCATAGCAGACCAAGTAGACTCTGATAAACAGTTATGAAAATCTTAACTGAAAATCTTGGCCTGAGAAAGATGTGTGCAAAAGTGATCCCCAAGGATCTGACCGAGGAACAAATGCAAAAGAGAGCTAAGGTTTATTAAGACCTTTTGCAAAGGCAAGACAATGTTTTGGGCCATGTCATCAGTGATGATGAATCATGGGTGTACCAATATGGCCCTGAAACAAAGCATCAAAATGCACAATCGGGCTCGGCGCCTGTGGCTCAACAGGCTAAGGTGCCAGCGACATACACCTGAGCTGGCGGGTTCGAATCCAGCCCAGGCCCGCCAAACAACAATGACGGCTGCAACCAAAAAATGGCCGGGCGTTGTGGCGGGCGCCTATAGTCCCAGCTACTCGGGAGGCTGAGACAAGAGAATCGCCTAAGC